>PVIY010012427.1:0-62050 GCA_004026745.1 Myrmecophaga tridactyla | reverse complement strand
TTAATCCCTTTCCTCTTTAAATTGTTATCCTTGCCTTAATTCAGTGCACAGGATTTAAAGAACAGTGTTAATTTGAAGTGTCAAAAGTATGCAATGTTTATGTACCTTTTTTCAAAAAGAGAAACATTTAATACATCATTAAGTGAAATGTTTTCTGTATGTTTGTTCAGAAACTCTTATCAGATTATGTTTCTTTCTAAGATCAAGTTTGCAAAAACTTCTAAAAGTTTGAATATTTAATTTTATCAATTTTTCAGTTTTTTCTGCATCTATTTTGATTATATTATGCTTCTATTTAAATCTATTAATTTGGCAAACAAAATGATTAATTTTCAACTGTTAGCAAACCTCATCTTCCTAGAACAAAACCTTTACAGTCATGGTGTATTTTCTATATTGTATATGGTTCATTTGGTCTGCTAATATTTTATGTATATATATATACATTTCAGTGTTGAGATTTGGAATCAATTGTAACCCAATATAAGAAATAAGATTTAGAGTAGCACTTATTTTAAATACTGTAAAAAGTGTATATAAGTGTGGAATTATTTAGCCCGTGATATAGGGCAACATCTCATACAGTCATATGGGACTGGGAATTTATTTCTGGAGAGGATTTAAATGATCTATACATTGTATAAAGGGAATACCAGTCACAAGATTTTCACAATCACATGGTCACATTGTAAACAGTTATACAATCATTTTTTAAGAATCAAGCCTACTGGATTATAGTTCAAAGGTTTCCAGCATTTTTTCCTAGCTACTCCAAAACACCAAAAACTGAAAAGGGATATTTATATAATGCATAAGAATAACCTCGACTCTATTTGAAATCTCTCAGTCACTGAAACTTTATCTTGTTTCATTTCTCATTCCCCTTTCAGTCAAGAAGTCTTTCCCAATGCCATGATGCCAGGGCCAGGCTCATTCCCGGGAGACAGGTTCCATGTTGCTAGAGAGACTTATACCCCTGGGAGTCATGTCCCACCTAGTATAGGAGGGCAGTAAGTTTACTTGCAGAGTTGCTTGGAGAGAGAGGTCTTGGTTGCACTTTTACTTTGATCTAATTGGAATTATTTTTATTGAAAAGAATGAGATGGTAATCTCTTTTCTCAGGACCATCAGATTGTGTCATTGTGTCAATAGTTATTTTTGAGTAATTAACTCTTTTCCAATAATGATATGAAGGGACACATTATCATAAATAAATTACCATATGCATTTCTATTTACTTATAAGTTTCTATTCTGTGTGGTTATATAGGCACACCTTCACTCTGCTTTAATTCATCTAGATTTACAATGTAAGCTGACATCTAATATAGCTACTGTTCTCTCTATAGGCTCATTTTCAGAATTAACATACTGCACATTTTACTTATCTGTATTTTATACAATGAATCATCTATAATCATTTTAATTTTGCACATTTGAATTATATAATTAAATTATCTAAATTTGCAAACATTATTCAAATATCATATTGAATTTTCATCTTCTATACGTGAAAACAAAATTTCCTGTTGGGAATTTGTTGGAATCACATCAGCTTTTTATAATAATGTAGGTAAACTGGATATGTACAACATTGTTTTCTTTTGTCATTCTTTGTCATTTTCCTTTAGTTCTTTCTCTGTTTTCTCTTTTATATTTCATAATGCTTAACTTTTATATTCATTACTGTGTTTTCAGCAGCATTTCTTCTTAATATTTCCATTTCCATCCAACTTCTAATTTCTATAATGGTTTATGTATCTCTTTCCTTTAATTCCTGAAGACTGGTGGCTTTTTTTTTTCAGTTCCATCTCTATCTCATAATTTCTTCCTTATGGTATATCATACCTGCTTTGAGAGTCTGCTTTATAGAGTTGATTTTATCATTAAGTATTTTAAATATATGACTGCATTCTGTCATGATTTTTATATGTTCTGTGGAAATATTTTCGACTGTCTTATTATCCTTTCCTATTACTCCTATTTTCTTAAAATAATTTGGTATACAACCTATCTTTATTCTCTTTTGTTTATTTAATTTTCTTTGAAAGAGTATTTCTATCCCAAAGTGATAATTTGCATAGGTTTGTAATATAGAAATGTAAGTAAAACTTTCTGGGGTAGCAGTAATTCTCATTGGCTCATAGTAAAACTCTTTATGACATAGCATCATGTGTGCTTTTATATGATGGTATATATGTTCATATGAGTATGTTTATGTGAATAATAATCACAGTATTCTTTCCTATTTGTCAGAAATAAGTAACAGTAGGACAGTCTACAATATTTCTTCTTTAGGAATACTGTCCGCTGTTTCTTCTCATCTACAGTTTCAGGTGTCACCTGACGGTGTCTTACTAAATCCCTGCTTATCATTGCATCATTGAGAATAAGGAATATGTATGTCTCTTGGTTTCATCTAAAAAAGAATGTATAGTTGTGTTTATCATTCTCCTTATTGTTTTGTGTGATGGTAAGAAGGACAAGAGAGCAGGCATATCTGTAAAATGGATAAGAGAGCAGGCATATCGTTAATCTCCTAATTTACATTCAGAAGTCTGAGGAAAGCTTTAATATTTCCTACTCAAAATTTAGGAGCTTATCTGCCATCTGTTTAAGAATATTTTTTTAAAAAGATATCATAATGTCTCTCACACAAATATAAAATGAGCAAGCATTACATATTTTATCTAACTCATAAGTGGGGAGGGGACCACTAATATGTAACTACTGATTCAAAGGAGAATTCAGTGAACACACATTTATGAAAAGTTGGAGTAAATTTTCAAATAGAGGCAAAAGTGGACAATACACACAGGCCAACAATCAATTGCATTTTGTTGGACACAACTAATTTGCATTTATATAGAGAAGCATAATGTTCTTTGCTATTCATAGCATATGAATCTGCCCCTTCTGGGTGGACTGCTTAAACCGTTTGACCTCAGCCATCCCTAGCTGGTCCACCTTTCCACAAAGAAACCTTTATCTTTAATTAATCTCTGGCCTCCATACAATAAACCACCTCCCAGTGTGGAAAAAACCTTCCTCAGCCTGTTGGTTGGGCATTGTAACCAATGCAAATGTCTTCATGAGGCTTCTCAGGTTCTGGCATCCCAATCTGGGACATCTTGTCCATGCAACCCAACATGGATACTTATCTGGCAATACCCCAACTAATGACTTTAGCACTGATTTCTTCTTGACTATAATGTATCATTAGTAATTTCCTAATATTGATGGCTATGTTGTGGTAATAAAGAAGAATGTCTTATTTATAGGAAATACAAAAAATTTCTGAAGACGATGGGCAACTTAAACACAAATGAATCAAGAGAGTAGAGGAAAATAAGTGAGGCATTTACTCTACCAGGAAGTAAGAAATGACTATTACTATACTTAAGATACTGTGATAGATTTACAGTAATAAACATAATAAAATTCTCATATATGCAGAGATGTTTTGCTTAATGTTTTTGCTGCATGTTACTTACAGCTTCAGATTAGTAAATTTCTTGGAGAGAAACCTCTCATTCCATCATCACAAGCCACCAATATTATATCTCTAGCTGCACATGATCACCAAAATACCTGCTGTTTCAGTTTTATAGCAGCAAGCATCTAACTAGGCAAATCTGCATTTGCAAATTTTTGTCCTGTGCATTCAAACACATTAAAAGTACTACTTCTTTTTAATTCCCAGTTCACTTTGAATAACTCAGCTACTAAACTTCTGCTAATCTCTCCAAAGTTCTCCCCGTCCAGAATTTTGGCCCCACTGGTCATCATTGCGCTCTCTGTTTTCAAACAGATAATTTGGGGGAATGGCATTTTAATTTTTTATTGGGAGTTATGTCTTCCTTTCATTATTCCATAGAACCTAGAAGCAGAAATCCCATTTCCTAAAAGTTTTCATTTATTTTCATTTCCCATTACTTGGCTTCTTGAAACTACCAACAAAAAACTGCATGATACAACATGATGTAAACCAACTGTATCCAACATCCTGTCTCTCTGATGCACAAAAATTGTTGTAACAGTAAAAGATGATCAAGTTCAACTTTTATTTATAATATAGTACTAAATGTTTTCTTTTAGAGGGGTCAGTCTTTCTAGTACTTCCATCACATATACATGTTCTGAGTTAAATAGAAATAAGTTAGTGTACACATGCACATCTTATTAGGAATTGAATTCAAAGTGGCATCCATTGTTGGGCTGTTTTAAAACATATTAATTTGCATAGTTATATGAATCTGATTCATCTCTTCACCAGGGGTGCCATATTTAGCAAAAGAATAAAGAAAGAAGAAAGAAGGAAGACAGAAAGGAAGGAAAGAAGGAAGGAAGGAAGAGATATTCAGTTAAAGAAAATTTATAGTATAAATATGTCCAAATTGTTGCACGGGGTATACTATTCTTTTTTTTTTTTAACTAGTGCAGAGATATTTATTATGGGGGATGGGATGGGACATAATTTTTTTTTACACTTTTTAAATTTTACTTTATTTATTAATTAAAAA
The DNA here is from genome assembly GCA_004026745.1 of Myrmecophaga tridactyla. Taxonomy (NCBI): domain Eukaryota; kingdom Metazoa; phylum Chordata; class Mammalia; order Pilosa; family Myrmecophagidae; genus Myrmecophaga; species Myrmecophaga tridactyla. The sequence continues at coordinate 57,528 of PVIY010012427.1, read as the reverse complement.
AATTTAACAACAAACAAACTAAAACATTAACATGTGATCATTTCATTCTACACATATAATCAGTAATTCATAATGTCATCACTTAGTTGCATATTCATCATTTCTTAGAACATTTGCATCAATTCAGAAAAAGAAATAAAAAGACAACAGAAAAAGAAAAAAAACAAAAGCAGAAAAGAAAAGATTATACATATCATACCCTTTACCCCTCGCTTTCATTAATCACTAGCATTTCAAACTAAATTTATTTTAACATTTGTTCCCCCTATTATTTATTTTTATTCCATATGTTCTACTACTTTGTTGACAAGGTAGATAAAAGGAGCATCAGACACAAGGTTTTCACAATCACACAGTCACATTGTGAAAGCTATATCATTATACAATCATCATCAAGAAACATGGTTACTGGAATACATCTCTACATTTTCAGGCAGTTCCCTTCAGCCTCTCCATTACATCTTGAATAACAAGGTGATATCTACTTAATGCATAAGAATAACCTCAGCCTCTCCATTACATCTTGAATAACAAGGTGATATCTACTTAATGCATAAGAATAACCTCCAGGATAACCTCTCAACTCTGTTTGAAATCTCTCAGCCATTGACACTTTGTCTCATTTCACTCTTCCCCCTTTTGGTCAAGAAGGTGTTCTCAATCCCTGATGTTAAGTCTCAGCTCATTCTAGGGTTTTTCTCAATCCCTTGATGCTGAGTCTCCACTCATTCTAGGATTTCTGTCCCATGTTGCCAGGAAGGTCCACACCCCTGGGAGTCATGTCCCACATAGAAAGGGGGAGGGTGGTGAGTTTGCTTGTGTTGGCTGGAGAGAGAGGCCACATCTGAGCAACAAAAGAGGCTCTCTTGGGGGTGACTCTTCAGCCTAAATTTTAAGTAGACTTAACCTATCCTTTGTGGGGTTAAGTTTCATATGAACAAACCCCAAGACTGGGGGCTCAGCCTGTAGCTTTGGTTGTCTGCACTGCTTGTGAGAATATCAAGAATTCAACTTGGGGAAGTTGAATTTCTCCCCGTTCTCACCATTCCCCGAAGGAGACTCTGCAAATACTGTTCCACTCACTGATCGAATCACTCTGGGATTCATCGGGGCATGACTCTGGACAAACCAACAAAATCTCATGTCTATTCTTAAAAGAAATATTTGTTTATCTGAAACAAATTTAACTTAGCATTCTGTATTTTGTCTTGCAATTCTATTCCCTCTTTAAGATCAGTAATTTATGGTGGCCAGAGGAAATAAATTTTGCAAAGCCAATAGATAAATCAAAGTCAAGTTACATAGAGAGAAACATGAGTGACAGCTGATGTTTAATAAACAGTTGAGATGAAAATAGAGAGAATAAGAATGCCATTGTTTTGAACACAGTCATATATCCAAAAGTTCAAAGATTAATAACTCGTTGGGAAAATGCTAGAAAAAATTGCAGTGCATATATTTGAAACACACGGCATTCCATTGATAGTTGATTTTATGGTTATTTAAATGTATTTTAATAAAAATAGGACAAGTCCCCAAGCACAATCTTATTTGAGGTTCTTTGAGGCAAATAAATGAGAACATAAACTGGGCTAAAGATGAATGGGCAGAACTAAAAACAATTGCTTTTAAGGTTGTAGTATGTTAATTACCTGAAGTACTGGCATGAAATATGCTGAACTTACTTGATGGGCATTTTAACTGATTTATTTTTCTTTAGCCATGCTTGGTTATACTGTTGTGGTTTCCTTTAGTCTGATAAGTAAAGTTATTTTGCTTCAAACAATTTTGTACTAGAGATAAATTAAGGCCAGGTAAATATTAATTTCTATTTATGGTGTTACAATTTGCAACAGAAGACTTGAAAACTTACATCTATCAGATTTTCTGCTTTCTAAAAATCCTATTCTTGGGTTTATTCACAAGGATCTTTTCTATATCCTCAAGGAATTATGATCTCTTAAATACTTTACCTACCCTTTGTTTCTTTCAATTCATTTATGCACATTGCAATTCAACTCATGAATGTGGGATTTTCTTTGGCATATTTCTAATTGTTTTTAGACACTATTATATTTCCAAATTCAATCATATCCCTACAACTCAGCAAGTGAGCTTTTCTTTCATCTTTCTGAGAAAATATGAGGACATAATATTCCATATTCTTCCTTTCCACTTTAAAATATATGATATATGTAATGAGACCCTTTACACTCTCCAATGTTCTACATAATTTGCTCCACAAAGAAGAAGAACATTAATGTGGAACAGTTACACTTACCTTTCATAAGGTGTAATAACTGCTAACGTTTCAGTGACAATTTATGCAAAGTGCTTCCTTATGCATTATTTGTATGGTAAAAAGAATTTGAAAACTGGTAATTGAATTCAAATGAGAAAACTGAGTATCAAGTTAAGTGACTTGCCCAAAGTCACATAGATATTAATCAGAAGAAATTAAATTTGGATTTAGAACAATTTCAAATATCTCAGTTTACTCAGAGATACCCTCTCACATTGAATGAAAATGTAGCATCCAGTGTCAAAATGCCAAATATAACTACATTTAAAGTTGGAGTCTTCCATAATCCCTGTATCAAGAAACAGAGTTATAATATAAATAACAGTAAAGAATAATCTTGGAACAAAAATTTCCAAGTTTAAGCAACTTCAAGACAAGGACATTACTCAAGACAAGGGCATTACTTTCTACCTTCTTTTTTTTTTTTACATGGGTAGACACCAGGAATCGAACTCAGGTCTCCAGCATGGCAGGCGAGAACTCTGCTACTGAGCCACCGTGGCCTGCTCAATGGCATTACTTTTCAACTCATTTCTTTATTATCCATGTATTCACCCATCAAGAGCCATTTCTCAGATGTCTACCAGATATGCACTAGATGCCCGAACATTATCCATAGAGAGTTCTGGGAGGAGGTAAGGGTTAAGGAACATAGTCTGAAAAATATCTCAAGTCTTGACAATTTTCTGCCATGTCAAGAATTCATCCACCCTCCTGGAGAAAAATACCAAATTTAGTAGTAATGAGAAAAAAAAAAATTACACTTGCATGTGAAGCACTGATGCAATGAAAATGGAAATCAATCTAATAATAACAGGGGCTGAAATGAAAAGTGAGGATTCTTTCATTCCAAGCCCTCTGCCTAGAATATTTCTTTCCCAAATATCCACATGGTTACTAAGTAAACATATCAGAAGAAATCATGATGTTCCATTTAAAATACTCCCAAAAGGAAGTTTATAATCTGACACCCCAAAACTCTCTTGAAATTATGAGTAATTAACACACAAGCTTCTTATGTTTTGACGTATATTATATGTCTCTCTTACCTTCAGGAATGGGCAAGGTCAGATGTAGGATGAACGAGTCTAATTTAGTTAAATCTTCATTAACTAGATTTGAGAGTAAGTTTGTGAACTGCCAGAATGTAATATACTAGAAACAGAATGGTTTTAAAAAGGGAAATTTATTAAATTGCAATTTTATAGTTCTAAGGCTGTGAAAATGTTCAAATTAAGGCATCCAGGAAAAGATACCTTGGCTCAAGAAGGCCAGTGAGGTTTGGGATTTCCATCTCAACTGGAAAGGCACATGGCAATATCTGAAAGCTTTTTCTCCAGGCTTCTTCAACCGCTTCCCTATGGCTCTGTCTGTTCTATTGCCTCTGTTGGTTCTGGTGGCTCTAAAGCTTTTTCCAAAATGTTCCCTCTTAAAGGGGTCCAGTAAGCAACCCCATCTTGAATGGTTAGAGACGCATCTCCATGGAAACCATCTAATCAGAAGTTACCACCCACAATTGGGTGAGTCATACCTCCATGGAAACAATAATAAAGATCTTACCCTAAAATACTAAATGAGGATTAAAGGACATGACTTTTCTGGGGTACATAATAGCTCCAAATCAGCACACAGAGTAATAGAGGAAAAATAAATCTCTCCAAATAAGAATTTATTTTTAAATCCTATAAATATTCTTAGAGAGAAAAAATATTATTTCATCTACATTTCGGTTGTGCTTAGAGTTCTGCTTTAACACTAATACTAGAAGGAAATGTGGTAGCAATATTTTGAAGTTTTAGAGTTGAAAGAAAGGTTATAACCTACACATTTTAAACCCACAAGAATTATTATTTTTTTGGTGAAGAAAATGGAAAATAATTACAGATTATATAAAGTTTTAGAAAATATGACTTTTTTAATATTTGTAAGATAATTACTTGAAAATAGCATTCTACTGAAATAGAGATTAATCAAAATAATGAGATCAGTGTACTATTCACTATAGGCACTGGATAACAAAATAGTTAGATATAGAGTAATGTATTTGCACTTACAAGATAATATTAAATCATATATATAAGATTTAAATGTTCAGTACTAGTTAACTAACAAAGAAGAGAATTTGCTAAAATTTAACTGTTTTACCTGGGACATTGTCAATATTTACATGTAAGAGTTTAATAATAGTTGAAATATTTAAACAGTACCTAAATTCTAATATTATACATGGAATACACAAATATTCAAACATGTCTTTAAAATGTGAACTCAGATATATATTCATCATTATATATGGCCATTTATATGTAGAGAAAATTCGAGTTTATAGACATGATGCAGATTTATATTACTGAAATAAGATGATTAATATCAACATTTCTTGGTGATAGTACTGTGGGTCATTTCATTTTTTTTCGTTCTGCTTTTCTGCACTTACTAACATTTCAATAAGAAACATATTTTAGTTTTTCTACAAATAGAAAAATAACTTCATTTGCATTTTTGAAGGATTTCTGCAAATATTTTAAAAAACAAACTTATGTCTTCATCTGCTTCCTTCAATTTTGTTCAATACCCTTCTGTTCAAGTCTTTAAATCTGTTGAGAAGAAGGCTCATTTATTATGCCCCTGATGGAAATGTTGTTGGCATATGATTCTCTATAACATTCTTCAGTTTCCTGAAGAATGGATCACAGAGGAGAATCATCCTGCCCACTCACTCACTCCCCCCCCCCCAGAAAAACTATTTATAGTTTTTTCAATTTGCAAACTGCAAATTGAAAAAGCTGTTTTCAACATTCCAGGTAAGTGGACATGGGGATGGTGAGACCTTAAAGGAACAGGGAGTGCCCCCAGCCCATGCAGCAGACTTGGGGTCTCCAGGGAGCAATTGCTTTTCCAAAGGCTCGTTTCTCCCTCTCATGTCTGTCTTTGTGACTTGGTGCTTAGCTCAGATATGCCTATTTTAATGAAATGTGTTATTTTCACAGTTTGTACATTGTGAGAAGTGCTTCTCACCATGTGAACATTCACTGCAGTGAGGTGCTTGGAAGTTTTAAAAATAAAATATTTAAGATAAATAAGCAGTCTCTCAAATATCCTTGAAACTCTTGCTCTTTTAAATCTTCATTTAATAAAAAAGCACTGTGATCATAACAGGATTGACATAAGGTTTTACAGAAGCCAAAATACTGTTTTAGCCAATAATTAATTTACTTGCAATCAGAAGATCCTCTTTATAAAAGAGGATAAGGAAACTTTCTTTAGGATTATGTTTCATGGGTTTTTTTTAGCTGTCAACCTCATAACAAATTAAATGAATCCATATATCTCAATTCCATTTAGAGTGCCTAAAAAATAATACAATAAGGTCAAAAAGCAGCCAGACAGAAAATAAAAGAAGTGCGATAGCCTTGGTGCAGAAATTGGGATTTAAAAAAAACACAAAACTATTCACTTTGTACTTATGATTATTAGCCTGAAGATCCCAGTTGTCAGCTCCCCATATCACAATATCACAATTCTAAAGATTAACCATGAGGCATCTAGGCCCTCTGATTCTCCTGGGAACTTCCTAGAATTTTTTAACTCGCATTTGTCCATGAAATCATGCTATTCCTTCTCCAGTTTGATAGAAACAAAAATCAGATTTCTTTGTGAGGGAGATCAGGTTCTTTAAGAAGGTAAATTAAGATACTCCACGTGATTATTCTTTTTTTTTTTTTTTAATTTGCATATGGGCAGGAGGCACCAGGGATCGAACTCCAGACCTCCAACACGGCAGGTCAGAGCTCTGCCTGCTGAGCCACGGCAGCCGCCCTCACGTGATTATTCTTACGCATTAAATAGATATCACCTGTTTAGTTAAGGTGTAATGGAGAGGCTGGAGGGAACTCCCTGAAAATGTGCTCCGGTGGCCATGTTTCTTGAAGATAATTGTATGATGATGTGGCTGTCGCAATGTGACTGTGTGGTTGTGAGAGCCTTGTGTCTGATGTTCCTTTTGTCTACCGTATCAATGGACAAGTAAAACATTTGGATTAAAAATAAATAAATAATAGGGGGAACAAATGGCAAAATAAATTTAGTTGATTGAAATGTTGGTGATCTGTGAAGGAGAGGGGTAAGGGGCATGGTATGCATGAATTTTTTTCTGTTTTCTTTTATTGTTTTCTGAATTGATGCAGATGTTCTAAGAAATGAACATGATAATGAATACGCAATTATGTGATGATAGTGTGAGTTATTGATTATATAACAAGAACGGAATGATCATATGATAAGACTGTTTGTGTTTGTATGTGGTTATGTATCATAAATAAAAATAAATAAATTAAAAAAAGAAAAAAAAAGATACTCCATGCAAAATCACCCTTCATAGTATTAAGATATTTCTCTCCTTTACAAAGGATAACAAAAAAATTGCTTCTATAAACCCCATTATCTACAGTCTTGCTTCAGTTTCTCGAAAAATTTTACATGTAAATTCTTAACTGTCCAGGGTAAATTAATATACACAGTTCCAAATAAGCTAGCATGGCAAATTTTCTTCAAAATCTCAAAATAATAATAGACTTCTTTTTTCTTTGCATCTCTATAACATAAAATTCTGTCCCACAGGAAAGGAACTTGAACATTTCTCCAAATAAATTTGATAAGGACTTAATAGTTTCCATATAGTCAAAAAAACATCCTGAAACATTGACATTTTGGCAAAACAAATTACAGTCTATTTCTCAAAGTTATTAATGAATCAAGTTAAATTACTAAAAATAGAGGGTTTTGGAACACAAGCTTAACTCCTCACAAACCTGCCTTCCCTGTGTTGGGTTTTTCAGAAAGCCAACATAAATAAGAGTGAAATGGAGAATGCACCTGGCATTATCTTGAAAATTGCATGGAGTGCATTACCTGTTGATTTGTCATATAACTTTCTGCAGTATGAGGCATAACCACTGCTGGGCTGAGAACACCCTCACCTACAAGACAAAATAAATGCACATCCACCTAAATAGAGAAGCAAGATGAATGCACCATGTGTCACATCCTTTTTGCTTACCTCCATCAGTGTGAGAATTATGTCTTTCTGCTCACCCATTAGCTTCTGAACTCTAACCCAAATTATCCAATTAGTAATTTTAGCTGATTAAAGCCTTCTCCCCTCCCCAGCATCCTTCCCCCACTGTATTATCTGGAATGCCTACTATATGACTACAAAGCACCTCTCATACTCTTTTCTGAATCTCCCCCTTTAAATCTCTGCTTTATATGTTGCTTTCTCACTGAAATATACCATTTTTGTGCAGAATTCTCAAACAAAAGCTATTTTCTTTCAAATGTCACATATCTTAAATTTGGTAGTAAGGTTGGTATCCTTCTTGTTTCCATTGTTGCTATCAGATTTTATTTCTCCTCACCAAGAGCAGCTGCCCTAGGATGCCAACCCACTCCAAGGCACCCAAGGAGAGAGTCAGCTCAACATTTATCACCCATCTTATGTGGCAGCCGATACATCTGGCTCTGAGCACAAGGTTCACTCATGGGTCACAGGGAAAGGTAATTGACTGTGTTCAGACTGTCCCTTTTCACCCCAGCTCTATGCTTCCTCTTAGCAATCCCCAAACAAGGTTTGATACACTGTTCCATTAGCCACAGACCTTACCAGCAAATCCGCAGTTCTTAACCTTCCACTCCAGCTCCTCTGTGATACATCAATAGTTTTTAGATATCTCCTCTCACTCATTAGGCTCCTAATGTATTCAACTCCAATGACTTTACCTTTACATCATCCTAGAGGAACTGCACGATGGTCAAATTGTGTATGCTGTTATGAACCTTTTCTGCCATCGCTAATTCAAACTCCCTAATCTAGGATTTTCTAACAACAGCAAGAACTCACACATAGTGAATTTGAAGGTTTTACTAATTGACGTTTAACAAGTTACTTAAGTGCTCTGTGTCTTCTTTTCCTCATCTGTTAGATGTACATAATAATAGCAATTTTCTTATGGGCTGAGGTAAGGAATAAGTGAATTCATATATACAGGGTATTAAAACTATCCCTGGAATATATTTAATATGCATTAAGCGTTTCCTATCACAATTATTAATGTTGTCATTTTCTAAGCATCAGTATAATTCTATTATTTTTTCTTTCTTACTTTATCTTAAGATCACTATTTTCAAATGAGAAGTCTACATACAAGAAAATCTTATATATATTTTCCTGCTAACAATGCTTTTCTAGCAGCACCAAGTTAGTTTCATTCTAGTACAAAATTCTGCAAATCTTTTGGTCCTGTTTCACTTTCAGCTGATGTGGCTGAAAAATAAAAAGAAAGAAAATATATTCCCAGCATCAAATTCGTAACAGATCTATAGAAGTACATATTTTTCTCCTTTCCTCTATTTTCTATTATGTTCTATTTTTTTCCATATCAAGGATTTCACACCTCTAGTGACTCTGTGTTCTGAATCTTTCTGATTCTTCATGGAATCATATCTATATTCATTCAAACAGTCTCCAGTATAAAGATGGAAAACAAAATGCTTTCAAGCACCAGGAAAATAAGTTTAAAAGATTGTGACAAGGGCAGATGTAAGATAAGGAGTTATAGATATCAGCAGAAACTTGAGTACATACCTCAAAAATAATACATTTTTAGTTTAAACACTGCTACCTGAACAAAACATATTTGAAGCTCAAATTCAGTTTCTGGGAGGTTAGTTTATTCTCATATTCCCATAGTAAAGAGCAAGAAAAAAATGAATGTGATAGAAAACCATTGACCATTAAATCATCTGTGGCTACAGACTATGTTATCTTCTTTTCAGCTTAGTTTGGCAATAGATAACTAGACACGGTGCTATTTTCAATTACTCTTCAACCCATCCCAGCTCAGCTTTTGCCCTACTACTTTACTTATTCTTGCTCTACAAAAGTTGTCTGTGACTTAATTTTAGCAAATATACTTTTAACAAATCTTCTCAACATAATTACACAAATCTGACAACTCCCTCCAACCTGAAATAATTCTCCAAATTTTTTTCTATCAATCTGGTTAAACACTTTTCAGAGTTTGCTTGCCAATCTCTCTTCCTTCTGCCTAAGCCCCCTTAGGTTCTGATCCCATGCTCCCCCTTTTCTCTATATACATTTTCTTAGAAGCTGAATTAATCTTCCCATGGCATTCAAAACAATTATGTGCATCCCTGTTCTAAATTCTTATTTACAACACATAACCCTGTTTTGAGGTCAAGACTCATAAATTCAACTAACTACATGATATATCTGCTTACATAACACACATGCATCTCTAGCAAATTGAAAGACTTGATATCTATGCTGTAAAATGATTTCTTCATCATACCAAATCATTACTACCTGTCCCCAAATCTGGCATTCCTTCAAACTTCCTCCTTTTTGTAATCAACACATCTATTTACTTGTCAAGTCAAGTCAGAAACATGAGCATTCTGTTCTCCATTTCCTCCCACTAAATCCCCACATCTAGCACAACATTCCAGAGGAAACTACATTAAAAATATATCTCAAACATTCCCACTTTTCTTTCTATACTACAGGTCAAACCTCTAGACTGTCTGATTAATAATACTGAAATGTGCCACTAATTTCTTATCTCATTTTTTAGTGATTCCAATGACCTTTCTACACAGCATTCAGAGTGAATATTAAGCAAATGTTAATTAAATCACGTCACTGTTTAAAACATTTCAGTAATTTTCAATCACATCTTTAATAGAATGCAATCTTCATAAAATAAACAGCAAGGCCAGAAACAATCTGACTGGTATCTAGCTTTCCAATATCATATAAGGTCAACTTCCACTTTGCTTTGTAAGTTTGAGTTTACCTTTCAGAGCTTTGAATATGGGATACTGTCCTCTCCTTTGACTTGTCCCCTCCTTCTAGATAAGCCCTTATCCGTTTTGCTTTGATGTCAATACCTTATAAAGGACTTCCCTGATGACACAATTTACTTACCAATTTTATAATTTCCTCTCTATCTTGAAAATTAGTTTCTCAGTATTTTTGCATTTGATATTATATTTACATGTCTACTCAAATGATTAAGTCAGTCTAAGTTAGAATTTGTTCACCATACCCTTAAGAAAAAAAATGACAACAATATTGTTGAAAGCCACTCATAACTCACTCAAGAGTATAAATGGAAGACAGGGTGATAAAATATCACATCACTTATAAGTAGGACAATAAGTACTAATTTAGCATGTCAGGCTTGGATTTCATACTAGAGTAAAAAATTTGAAGGAGAATGCATGACAAATAGAATAGGCAGGTAATAAGAGTGATGAAGCAGGAAATAATAATACCGACTCTATTAATTGAAAAATATCACCTAGAATTGTAGAATACGCAAGATCAGCTGAAACACAGTATATCATAGCAACAGCTACTGAAGAATAAGATGGAAAGTACATGGAAAGTTGCAGGACTAACTAATAATCTAGGTAACGCACCAACTTTGTGAAAGGAGAGAGAGACTGACTTGGAAGAAGAAGACACTTCTTGGAGAATTAGTGATGAAGGAAAGGAAAGAGACAGAGAAATAACAGGAAGAAGAAAAGGAGGAAAAGGAGGGGAGATGAAGAGGAGTAGAGAGAGGAGGGAAGGAAGGAAGGAAAGAAAGAAAGGATGGGTGGTTAGTAGAAAGGGAGGGAGAGAAGAAGAAAAGAAGGGAGAGAGAGAGAGAAAGCAAGGAAAAAATATGGTTCATACAAAATAAGATGAATCACAAACAATTACAATACCAAACATTTGCATTCTCTTTACACACACACACACACACACACATATACACACATGTACACACACACAAATGAAATTAATAGTAATTTGAAAATTTAAAAAGTTATTATTAAGGCAATATCCATAGAAACATAGTAAAAGATTAAAAAAAAAACCGAAAACCAAAATATTTCAGCTAATGAAAATTGTCCAACAGATCAGAGTTAAATATCCATAAGCAAATATTGGAAGTATTAACAAAAGACAGCTGTGAATCAGAAGATTTAAACCTTAGAAGAAAAGTGGACAAAAAAAACGGATGATGAGTGAATCATATTCAGGAAAGACATGAAGAAAAATTCAAAAATAATATTGCAAATGAAGACAAAATTAAAGGTGCACAAATGAGAATAGAATTGAATGATGGAAATATAATAAGGGACATTAAATAAAGAGAATAAAATAATCAATAGAATAAAATCAAAACACAAAAACAAGTTGGGAAGAAGTGATTTATAATTAACAAAAGGAAAAAAGATACATTAAATCTATAAATGAAGTCCCTTAAGAAGAACAATGCCAAGGCTATATGAATAAATACCAAGGGATAGAGGAAATACCAAAGCTATAGGGGAAAAAATGACTGTCAAATATCTAAGAATTCAAATAACTCTTTTCTTATGAGCCATTTCTGAGTCTATTTTGAAGGAGCTTCATCTAACCAGAGAGATTTCAGCCGGAGAATTTATAGTGGCTTTTGGATATACTTAAATAGTGCCATAACATTGTGAAAAAAAAAGGGACAAAAGAAGAAGGATATGCAAATGTTGCATAGTCTAGTAAGGTAGAAATATCACAACTGAGAAAAAAAGAATGAAAAATGACAGGAGAAAGTAGAATAAGCTCATTGAATGTCAATTAGTAATAGGAGCTAGTGAAAGGATGCAATTTAAAGATAGTAAAGCATTATTAGAAGCTTAAATAAAATAAGCTAATAAGGGCATTTTAAAAGATATTTTTAGGAAGATAGTTAACAAAAAAGTACAAAACTTCCTAATTAATAAAATAAAAAATTTTATAACACAAATTTGCAGAGTATTAAATAGTATATGCCATAAATATAATAAAATAGCAGCATTGAGATAAACACAAGAATATCAATAAATGTAAACATGCTTAATTTACATATAAAATTTAAAAATTGTAATTATCTTACAAAGTAAAACCAAACACTGTCCTGTATCAAATAGTAAAACTAAACTCAAATTAGAAAGGTAAAAATAATCAAGTGATGGACAATAGCATAGTAGGAAAAGGAAAATAAAGCAGGGAGTTGTCATACTGACATCAGAGAATTAATTCAGGTCCAGAAGCTCTAAATATTGCAAAGAACATGAAATACTACAATTCAGCATAATAATCAACATATTTTATTGCAAAATGTTAAAATTTTTATTTTTAACATTTTCATAATTTTTCTCACATGTGCTGTGAACATTTACAAAAATTGGCAATAAGTTCATTCAAAAATATGGCACTAAAAGATAACGAGTGGGGCAGGCAAAGGTGGCTCAGTGGCAGAGTTCTCACCTTCCATGCCCAAGACCCGGGTTCATTTCCAGGTGCCTGCCGATGTAAAAATAAATAAATAATAAAATAAAAATATAATGAGGGATTAAAACTACACAGGGCACGCTTTAATCACAAACCTATAAATCTTAAAATAAATGATACAATCAAACACCAAAAAGCACCTACCCCCATCTTGAATTAAAAAAACTGTTGAGCAACACTTGGCCCAAGAATTTGTTGTGCTCTTACCTTTGGAATGTTTACAGAACAGACTTAAAATTAGACATTTCTCCAAGAAGCCTTGGTTCTTACTGGTGATAAAAGATGATTAAAAACCTGTACCTGGCATTAAGTATGCCCGTTGCCACAGCAAGTCAAAACTTCAAGAACCGTGTGGACACTGATAGGAAATACAACTATAAAGAAGTGAACTAATGCTAGCTAATTTCAATATAACATCATAAGTTTCTTATGTCAAAAAAATCGAGAAAGTGCTTCAAAAGTCAGAGGGCACATGTAAACATGAGAGCAAGATTGAATACTCTCACTGCCCATATTTGGCACACCATGACCAGAATAATACTACATATCAAATAAAAAGTAGTCCAAAAATTCATAATAATACTTAGAAATTGGAAAAGAGAAAACTTTTCTTCACAGAATCAATGCCAATTAGAACTGAAAGAATTAGAATATCTCCATTTTGCAGCCACTGTTGAAAAAAATGATTCACCAGAGATAGTCAAGTGGTGTTAACATCGTGAATGAAAGTTATTTTTTTATATAAAAATAGACACATGGTCTCAAATTATTCCACACATTGCTCTTTAAAGGAAGAGGGAGAAATCCCCACATAATGGATATCTAGAGGGCACCACCTTAACCAAAACTAAACTTTCGTATTAAAAATAATAAGACAAACTGACATCATGTGCTTTCTGATGTAAGGAACTAATAGGATATAGCATCACCTCTATTGTATTGTTAAATTGAAATGTTTAACTTGACTCTAATAATGGCGATGTAATCAGACAAATACAAATTCAGAAACATTATTCGAGATAATTGACATGGAATGGTTAAATGTCAATGGATTTGAAAGAGAGAATTACAAAACAAGAACAAACAAAAAATAGGCTGGCAGTCTCTTCTAGATTAAAGAAAACTAGTCATGAAAGCCAAATGTACTTTGTTATCATTGGCTGGATTCTAGGTCAAAAAGCAAAGCCATAAACGATATTATTGAAATATTTAGAACATTTTAATCTAATCTGTATGTGAAAACATGATTTTCACCGATGTTAACTTTCTTGAGTTGGAGAACTATATATTGGTTTTATAAAATATGTTTTTGGCTGATTATACACCTGAAGTTTTTAGTGGATAATTTCATTTTTCTGTAATTTGTGCTCAAATGGCAGAAAGTAGGAGAGAGAGAGAGAGAGAGAGAGAGAGAAAGAGAGAGAGAGAGAGAAACTGTGACAAAGAGGAGGAGAAAGTAAAGAAAAAGAAGGGGGAGAAAGCAATTTGACAAAACTAATCATTTGATAAACTTTAGTGAGGGAAGATAAATACGTGGGGATTCATTGTTATCATATTTTCCATTTTTCAGTAGATCTGAAAACTTTCAACATAAAAGATGGAGAAAACAAATTCATTCTCATAACCCTTAAGGCTGTCAGCTCCAAGGGCAAAGGATGACGTCTATTTTATACAAGGTTCTTGGTATATTTTCTGGCCTTTAATAGATCTCAAAAATATTTGCTAAGTAACTGAATGCACATTGTTCTATTTTCATTATTTGTAGATTGATACGGCAAATCCTTCAGCATGTAGAACCAAGAGATTTTTGTTCCTCTGACAAATACTGGCATTGTTTCCATAAATCAGGTAATATAAACCAAACCTGACATCTTGCTTTCCTTTTGTCTTATCAACTATGAGGTTTAAAATTAAATATAACCCTGCAACTCAGAATCCTAATTAACTCAAGTTCAGTATAAAATGTTTCTCCATTATTGATTTTAATTTAATTGTTTTTTGTTTACATAATTTTTTGTGGATGCAGAATTTTATTTTAAACTCATAAAAAATACTGTTTCGGTGGCTATTGCTGTAAAAGAAATTAACTCAAAGCTCATTGCCTTAAAACAACCACTTTAATTCACAATTTTGTAGATCAGAATTTGGGAAAATTGTACAGGGCTATTCTCATTTGAGGTCTCTCATGTCAGAAGTAGTGTGGGTCTGCAGGCAGAAGTTTGAATCAGTTGGTCATTCAAGATGACTCACTCCCATGATGCTAGCTGTTGGCAGGCTGCCCAACTGCACTGTCCAGGAGAGTTCATATATCTGGCATTTCCAGATGATAATCTCAATATATTTGTTTTCTTACATAGTAAGCTAGGACCTCCTTCCCAAGTGGTCAGAATGGTTCTCACTTTATAACTGGATTCATGAAGAAGAATAACTTATGACTGCACTCTTCCAACTTCCACCATAAAACGTACCCTTATCAACTGAGTATCTTCTCCCTTCATTAAAATTTCTTTGAAAGGAACAAATGAAGGACAATTCCATTCTGAGCTTCAGCAGTCTGCTTTAGCCTTTCTTTCAGAAACTGTTGGGCTGAGAACCAAGAATTGCCTTCCCCTAAAACCAGCTCTTCTATGTTGCATTGAGGGCATCTACAAGAGGCCTCCATCTGGCACCCTCAGGCTCTCTGTAACATCTCTAGTAATTTTTTTAAAAAGTGTCTTAAACAGTTCTCATATATATAACAACAACAAATCAAAAGTATAATATCTTGGTAGAAATATGTGGAATTATTTGCGGGCTGGGGACATTGAAGAAGTTTTAAAAATCAGGGCTGCTCACACTGGTATCAGTAAACATCTGGGGCTTTCAACCATGCTCTACTACTATGGCAGATTAGGTAATTGGGAGAGGTGAGGAACTGAATTAGGTCTGAAGTCTGTCCAATTCAATCATATGTTGCAGTAGTAGATACGATTCATTTGAAGAAAGGTTTTTGCTACTAATTTTTTAAAGCACTAACATGTTTTTCAATAAATCAATGTATTTTTGAATGTTAATGTTACTTGTCCAAATATAAACAACACTGAGTTCAAATACCATTGGCATTCTTTTGATGCTGTTTAAAGATTCAATGCTTAGCTATGCACTGGTTATAACATTAGGTAATGATTAAATGAAAGGGAGAAGTTGATGAGTTAACATAATTTGGCTAAGTCATTCAATCCTACATTGCAGGTTGGTAGTGTAACTTAAAAGCTGGTATTTAGGTAAAATTTGAAAAATACATAGATATCCTCCCCCTTACACATTTTGTAAAGGTTAAGTGTGCAGTTTTTCTATTGAAAGCTGATTCTTGAGTTGATACAAAGTTACTCCCCTTTTTGGAGATGTCAACCACAATACATGGTTCATTAAAAAAATGAGCCAAAGTCTTCCTTGTTTTCAATATCTTCCTTTCAGTATTTTAAATAACAACCAATGCGTGACTCCCTTACTTGGAAAATTCATTGTCATTGGCTTTGCTACACATCACTGAATATCATTGATCATCATAAGATGATTTACTTTTCTATCAAAATTAAGCCAAATGTTGTTTGAGACTTTAAGTATGTTTATGGAAAATCTCTACTTTCTGCATCGTTTTTCTGTAAACCTACAACTTCTGTAATTTTTTAAAAGCATATTTCTAATGTCCAACTTTGAACAGCTACAGAAGATAACTGCAGAATACGTACTGCTACCTATGTCCTTCAATGTGAAAATCTGCACATTAGCTAATTGCTTATAGGTTAGAAGACATTGAAATGTATAAACAAGGAATTTATTTATTTTGTAGAGTACAATAAAATGAAGTGTAAAATTTCATGAATATTATATAGATTTACTGTGAAGAATATGGTTCTTGAATCATAAGGTAGGAGACGTCTCAAATTGCACAGATTATGTACACACACACACTACACACACACATATATACACACAGAGTTAAATAAATGAGTTTAAGAACTTTGGAACTCTATCTTAATAGACAAATGACACTGACTCCAATTTTTTTATGCAATTCTAGCTTTGTAACAGATTTTTCAAACTTTGGGTTCTGGAAATGAATGCAAATGAATGCATTTACTAAACTACTTGACATTAAAATTTCTAGATCTAAATACATTTAGTTACTTTACTTTCTTTCTCTGTACCTGATAAGAAAAAAGAAAAATGCTCTTATGGACATTGCATCTATACATTTTCTTTTTTATAATTTAATAATGTTGCTAACTGCTTTTCCCTTTTTGATCCTTGATGGACTGAATTGTGATAATTTGGAATTTTGCCACTGGAGAATAAAGATATTTACAGTAGTGATACTTTTCAGACTGACTTCATCAATTATTATATAGTTCATTTAAATTTTGGCTACTGTTACTCCCTTAACATACAGATTTTCATCAATGAAATCTTTAGTGCAATTAGGCTTCTCTGTCTGTAAGCTTGAGAAAAAAAAGCAGATTCTACTAAGGAATCCTTAACAATTGTTTGTCCTTCCTAATCCTTGCTTTCTCTCCCACAATTCAAAATAATTGATTCAGCACACAATCACCCAACTTTCTAAACCAGGAGACGTGGAAAGTGTCTGCGAAAAATCACATAATTTCTTCTCTAAAATATTTTTCTTCTTAACTGTTGCCAATGAATTAGTATCTTTTAATGATTGAAATCATAAATTATAGTACAATCAGTGTTTGAGAAGCTGTAGACAATTATTCTATTACCTTCTTGGCTTTTGTTATACCTAGCCACATCTTCCCCTACTCAAAACTATGGAGTTTCTGTCCAAACCCCAAATGCTAAGTGACTGCTAATTGACTGTATCCCTCATTCTCTTTTAAAGAAAGCATTTCCATGGTTAAGTGTATTTCTGAAAAAGTGAGGATGAAAAAACACTCTGCTCAATCCTTAAGAATATTGAAAGTCTCTATTTTTCATTTACCATCACATACAAGAAGGAGAATATTAGCAGTTGTTTGTTCCACATGTACTTTTCAAATGGGTGAATGCACAGTAAAAATAACCTTTCAATTATATCAGGTACAGCCAGCTCCATGAAGAACCCTGGCTGTTTGTTTGACTGAATTATAGCAGTTGTGATAAACTTTTCTTAACCAAACAGCTGGGATTTTATTGCTTTTTCACTTTTCCTAAATTGCTTTCACACCAAGTCTCATCTCATCCTAGTAAATAAAGAGTGGGATTTTATATTTTGATTATCCTCCAAGCAAATTTAGAAATCTCTGAGTTTTATATTTCAGTTAAGTAAAGTTGAAATCTGATGGGTTTAGCTTAATTACCCAGTTTTGTCCTCTTTTTACAAACTAATTGATAGCCAAAATATATGATAATTTTTACAGCAATAAACTCCACGACAATGCCTCTAAAATAACGTCAATCCCATTGATCTGGCAACGGTGATTTTCAGAGCAATGATGCACATTGGAAATAAATGCTTAGAAAAGTGAGAATTAAAAACAAATCTAGAGAGTGCATGGTTAGTTCAGTGGTTAGAAAGCCTGCCTCCCATGCGGGAGATCTGGGTTCGATTCCCAGACCATGCACCCCAAAAAATATATATATATAAATAAAAAATCTAGAGGAGTAGATGAATCATTGAATATTTCATGCCCATATGATCTATATGTGTGGAATAGAAAGAAGCTTACAGAAAATCAGATAAGATGAACTTCAGATTAATTTACAGATGCAAATAAAATAATATATCATTTCAAAATTTGAAGCAAATTTTGCTTCAAATTAAAATATGAAGGTATTTTGAATTATTAGATGCAAATCAAACATCTACAGGCACAATCCAAATTTTGGTGCAAATGTTGTGGTGTAAGAGCAAAAACTCTGGACTAGGAGTGAAGAGAACTGGATTCTGCCAGTAATACACATAAACATGGCAATACGAGTCTCAATTTCTATTTCCTAGAAATCAGCAATTTCAAAGCTTCTGATAAATGCTGTATTCATATAATAATATATATATAATATATATTTTGGATAGATATATATATAAAATATATATTTTGGATATATATATATATATATATATATATATAGCCAAAAGAATGAACAGGGATTCTAAATGCGTGATTTAGTGAGCTATTGCTTTTGTACATGGATACATAACTTAAAATCAATCTCAATCATACATTATTATTTATACACAAAAAGAAACAGTAGACCAATCATTAAGTTTGAAGCAATTATAAAAATGTTGATTTTCAATTTTAATTATTTCTAGGACTGAAATTGGTGATGTTAAATGCAGTGAAATATTTTACCAGTTCACTAAATACAGGTTCCCCAACATATCTCTATTATTTTACCTTATTAAAAAATTAATTTATAAAATTATCAGAGTTAAAAACTAAGGTATAGAGTATATAATACACATTTCAGTGTCAGTTATAATAACAAAAATGCTTTATTTTCCTGTTGAAAGCTAGTTAAAAGATTATGGTATTTCCTTATTATGGAATAATTTGTAGCTATAACAATCATGTTTTTGAATAATATTTAATGCATTAAATGTTCACAGTATATTACTAAAAAGAATAAAAACTTCATAGGTTGTATGGTACCAGTTGTGCATGAATGCATACATGACAGTGTCCATGTGAATATATTGGGCTTTGTGTCAGCATGATTTTTTTCTTTTATATTTTCTTGGAGTATTCCAAAGCTTTCTAAGTTTTGTATAATACTTCATCTTGGAGTTAGATGGGCATTAGGAATTAGGTGGGGGCAAAATTCAGTAAAGAATCTTCTTATAGAAAGGAAAGATTTGAGGACAGACATAGGTAGCAGTGGTCATTAGTAGGATGTGGCAAGAGGAGGCTATCACAGATTTTTATAATGTGTGACCAACTCCTTTGAGAAATCTAGCAGCAATGCTAAAGAAGGGATAGAAAGAGAGCGAGAGAGAGAAGGAGAAGAAAAAGAAGAAGGGAGGGAGAAAGGAAGAAAGGAAAGAATAGTAAAAAGAACATTTCACGTTTACTTAGTTTGGGGCCCTCGATAACCATCATTATATTTTATACAAATGACTCCTGAACCTTGAAGAACAGAGCTCACGTCCACTGCATTAGAATCATTTGGAGTAATTGTGTTTGGCACTAGGCTAGCCCAAAAGAAAATTGCCTGAAACCTGATATAACATTTTATCCATTATATCATTACAGTAATCTAATTCATGAAGGTTATAATGTTACATTATTTCAATTCAAGGTTTCCATTTATTTTCTAACTGAAGGCAAAGCTTTTTGTCCTTAGATCATGTCTAATAACTGTATAATCTCAGTTTTCCCAATTTTACTGGTTATTTTTATTTTTTTTAAAAGTGGAATCAATCACACAAGCAGACATGACCTAATCCTGGCCTACATTTGATATGGAGAGAAGGTGACGTGAGGAGTACATTACAGTATTTGTGATGCTCAGCTCTAAAGATTGCCAGACTGCAGTGAGGTCACCCTATTTGGACGTACACATTAAACCATGAAGGTCACTAATCCTAACTTTTCCAACATCCAGTGATGATGATATTCTATAGAGTTTGTTCATGCAACCAAAATGCAAATGAGATTGAACTGTGTTTGTTGGAAAATTTTTTCAAGATCTACTCTTTTTCTGTTAGCTGTATCCAGGAAACACATTTATATACAAGACAATTGCTTTTCATATACAAACACAGAGCAAAGAAAATTGTACATTTTTTCAATCATGATTGTAAAAATCAAAACAAAGCAAAAGCACTAGAATGGTCATTTGTCATCAGGAAACCTTAGTACATGGGTTCTTCTGCATAAAGAAAAAACATTCATCTTATTCAGTTCATTTTGTAAAATCTGTGCGTCTCCCAAATTTACAATTCCATAATCAAAATTTACAGTACACCATTTATTCTATTCCCTGATTTCTACATTCTCTACTATATGCCCTAATGTCAATCATCATTCCTCAGTTTCCTGAATGAACTTTAGACTTCTTGTGCTAATTTAAATTAGATACAATTTTCTCCTTTCTGACCTGCATATTTACCTTTGACCGTTTTCAAATCCCATTCAGGTTGTTTCCTGCCTTTCAGCAGCTGTAACATGTTTTTTTTTTTTTCTCTGACTTCTTTACTTCTTGGCTTAGTAATATTTGGATTTAGAATGAAGAGTATGTTTAATTCTATAGCATTTAGAGGTCTTGAATTCTTCTGACTTATTTATTTGGTAAAAACACATTTATTGACTTATAGGCAGGAACTGGGCGGGTTCAGACAAAATAATTTCTGTTTATCTCCTGTAACTTTACAAGGTATATTCATCCTAAAATTCTGTTAATATAAATGCTATAATGAAGAGTTTGGCTCTATCATCTATATTTGACAGCTGGCAGATTTCAAACCTTCTGTTCCCTCCTACACACATCTGGGCATAACAAAGCCCTTGGGTTTCTTCCTTTGGCTCTGGAGGGAAATTCAAACCTCAAAACCCCTGATAACTTGGAGAAATTTTCCCCCAGTTGTACATCCTTACTTAACACACTCTCTCTGCCTCACTCAAGCCGCACTAGACCTGCTGGCACCAGACCTACTCTTCCCAAAAGCCCTTTATGGGGGTAAGGGATTTTCTTTCAAATTCTAAGGAGTGGACACTCAAGTGGAGTGTCACTAGACTTGACATCTAATTTATTCACTGGGACATGGTCCATTCCACCTCCACAAAGTGATGCCAAAATAAATCGTTAAATATCTATACTATTTCCCTCTGATTCATTCTCAATTCTCCAGTAATTACAAAACTAGAAAGTATCAAGTATCTGGAGAAATAAGACTTGTTCCTCAACCAAAGTCAAACACAGGTGGAGTATGAATTTAATTTAAACAGGTGTCTATTGTTCAGTTCTGTTATTTGGCACTTCACGTAGAAACTTGCAAGAATGGCAACATACATCTATTTGATGGGGAATTTGAAGGAGTTAAGGAAACCATGTAAATATACTACTATTCTACTAAATGAAAGAATCCTGCTTTTCAATTTATAATCGGAACTACATGGAAGCCTATTCATTATATCACCTACACTCTGTATTTCAGAAAAAGACCCATAACTGAATTCATAGCTAAATTATCAAAGATTTTTCAAATAATATATTAGAAAGTTCTGTCTTCCAACTAGTTATTGAAGAAGAGAACTTAACTTATTAGACATCCAAAGGTCTAAAAAGTTCTAAATTGTTGAATTGTTGAACACATAATTTTATACGTGTGAGCATTTATCTCTCTGTATGATTATATATTTGAATAAATAATTTTATATGAAAAATGCATTAAAAAGGATCCATCGGCTAACAGTCTCTTATTTTGTTTTTATTAAGTGTATAAATCTATGCAATTCACATAAACATTTTGCATAATATTTTATTTTTAAAACATATTAGATTTATAGGATATTTTATATTACCAATGAATCATAGAGTAGTTTTCCTATGTAAACTCCTAAAAAATAATTACCCAAGTCTAGTCCTCCATTCCCATTAAAAATTTGATCTATTCTTCATTCACAATTTAAAAGTATATCTTCGACATTGACTTTTACTTAAAAATGTTATTTTATCAGATCCTTAAATGACAGTGTATGTTGAAGTGTGACTCACTCATTTGCTCTGAGAAAATAAATGGTACAGGTCTGTTTATTGATTCTGGATCCATATTTAAGTGTCAAGAAAATAAAATGAATTACACACTTGCTAAAAGTCCTGAAATAAAACACACACTGAGTAAAAATTGCATAATTTAGAAAAATATAGAAAAATAGAGTCAACATGCTAAATTTTTATAATTCCCTATATTTATTTTATTTTATTATTTAAAGATTAGTCTCCATTCAATCTAATTATTTGGTATTTTACCAAACATTGCTTATTTTCTAAAATCTTCCATAGTTTTTAACCCTGTTCAAGGACTTCAAGCCACCACAAAATATTCTTTGAACTACTGCATTTAACCTTCTTTGGGACCCTTTTCTTTGACTCCCTTACTTCACCTTCTATATCAGAAATAAAAAATAATGCTGGACCAAGCTGTCAGGATACCTGGATTCTATACTTGTATCTGGAAGTAGCTGATTTAATTACTCAGGGACGTCAAATTGTTTTCAGTTGCATAAAGGGATGCCAAATTAGATTTTATCTAGAGAATCTTATATCTCTAAAATTCTATGGTTAAATTCCCCATTAACTTATCCTCCATTCATACTTATCAGATGATTATCTTCTTCTGTGGTATAGAAGGAAATAGAAACTACATGCAATCTTTTTTTTCTGTTAAATCCTGCTTTTCCCTAAACAATGATCATTTTTTACCTTGGAGAAAGCATCATCTTTTATCTCATTCATGAGTTGCCCTCCTTAACTAAACCTGGGTGTAGTTTAAATATGCAAATATAAGTCTATTCAAGTTCCAAGTTGTTAATCACTTAAGAAAGACAGGAAGAGCTGTTAAGAAATTTGAAAAGAGCAAATTTTAAAAACCAGATGGTTTCACCACAGAATTTCATTGAGTTTCTCCTTACATGGTTCTTGATTATCTGAGGCAAAAAGGACATGATTCATAAAAGAAACATAAATAAAGAGATCCTCACAACTCTTAAGGGGAAGGTAAATATGTTTTTGGTTGTTGTTCAACTTTGGTTTTCATCTCCAAATCAGGAATATGAGAATCAAAGAGGATGGCTTTTGTATGCATGAAGCTTCTTTGTTTTTTGGCCCTTTAAAAGTCCCTTTTCCAATGGTTAAGAAGTGAGAATATATGTTTACATACCTGAAGAAAGGGATCCCTTAGTATAAATTTGGATCTGTGAAAGTTGAGAAGGAAGATTGGAGATCCCGATAGTGATAAGTGCCAGTGGGGAATGAAAACTGTTAAGACCTCAACTGCAGGGAGGCTCATAAAACCTGGGTACTTCGTGCTGGGCCGTGGCTGAGATTTGCACAGAGGTTAAGAGGCCAATAATGGATATGATCGGCTTTAAATGAATCACCTAGACCACAGTAAGAAGGAACCACAGTTGCTAAAATTGCAGTTGAAAAATAAGCCCCCCCACCATTTTCCTGGAGCTGCATAAACACCGGGTTCTTGTATGTTACAGTGGGTGGAGAGAAAGATCCTGGCAATAACAAGTCCTTGCCAGTATTAAGAAACTGAATTTGAATTGTGAATAATTTACAATAAATTAGAATAATTAGAGTAATTACAGTATGTAATATTTCTTGCTGTCTAATTATTCTGTTGTAATTCATAGATTTCATACACACATGCACACACCAACACATATACACACAGACAACAAGCTCATATCTCTGCCAGGCAGTGTAATAAGCACTAGGGCTACATATTTCAAGAAGACAAAGGAGACTCTGCATTCATGAAACTCTATTCCATTGAGGGAGATGGGGGGGTGAAGTAAATTAAAATATGAAATAATCAAAAATAATAATTAGTGCGTTGAAGAAAATGAAACAAAGTCCTCTAATGGAGTGATTCACCAGGATAGATGGGGCAATATTAAAAGGAGTAGGTCAGGGCAGGCTTTTTCTGAAGAAGTGCCACGTGATGTGTGGCCTAAATGACAAAAAAAAAAACAAACAAAAAAACACACATCAGCTATAGGGAATCTGGGGAAAAACATTTATGAATGAAAAACAAATGGATACATGTATTTTAAGAACTGAACATGTGGTAAAGTGGCCCCGAAAATATCACTTCCCACAAAGTTTCCTCTTCAATATAAGTTGCTTTAGGTTCCTAGGATGGGTGGATTGATTTGAGACTTTGTGCATGGATTTGTATTACCTCCAATCTCATTTGTGGCTCGGTAGAAAGGAGAACGTGCCCTAGAGGCTCGAATCTACAGAGGTTCCTTAAGGAGTCAGGAAGAATTTCCAGATTCTAGAAAACAGTAGCAATGGAAAAAAAAAATCTCTTGCCATTTAAAAATTTGATGAGGCTATAGCAAAATGTAATTTTTAACTGAAAAAAAGAAAAAAAAATCAAGATATATTTATGCTTAGCCAGATACCAAATTTAACATTACTGTTAAGCTGAAAAAGAAGGTAAAAACAACCAAAAACAAACAAACGAAAAAGCTTCATTCCATTAAACATCTTTCTTCCTATAACACAAAATCTAACTGAAGCCAAAGAAAAGTGAAAGGGTAAAAATTAGAGTGAAACATAAAAGCTTATCTGTATGATCCACTAGGGGACAAAGTAAGAACCACTAGGAGAGAGGAGACAATCAAAATTTCCACCAATTATTGAAATGTGTTGCTTACTAATGCTAAATTAATCCCATGCTCTTAAATTGAGTATTCTATTGCCTGTCTTTAAAAAACAAAGGATGAAACACTTTTCCATGTACCTTAGACATCTTTATGCATCTCTCATTCTTTATTTCTTTTAGATCTTATATATATCTAACTATTTACATTAAAATATCCTAAGCATTGTCTTTACATGTAAGTAAGGACACTCCAGGGAAGACACTAACTGCTCCATTTATGGGCACTAATATCTACTTTTCTTATATCTGTTTTATCCAGGCCTGGATCCTTGAAATGAGCAGATAATCATGGTAGAGATTTCTCTCGGATACTTAAATTGAGACTCCTTTGCATCACTGAAAAAAAAGAACTTTTGAATTTATCACAGTTCTCAAATCTCAAGTGTCCAGCTCAGTGAAATATGATTAATTACATATAAATTATATTTGGGCCTCAATTAATTTATATTCCTATTAATGTTCAGAAATATGCCTATATCTAAATAATGAAAAGTGAGACAAAACTTTTGAAAATATTAGGTAACTCAGAATCTCTTGAAGTAGTATTTTCCCCATAACATATTTTATATTTGCTAGTATATTTGGAAACTTAAAATAAATGTCATGTTTTAAAGATTGTGTAAAGACTGAACCCATTTTAAAACCAAAGTGAGATCTTGACATATTTTATATTTTTGAAAATATTGGCTCTTCGTAATTAAAGAAATATCGCCCTGGTAAAATATAATTTATTGGGATAACCAAATAAAAGAAAATGATTATATTGTTTTTCCTGTTCTATAGTAGGTGATTGTGATAGACCCCTGGACATCCTGAGCTCTTGAAAGCCTGCTGCCTCAGCTACCTACTGTTCACGGACACCTGTCTTCATTAACAGTAGCCAATTACAGGACTGCCTACCATAACTCTTGGAATAGTGGCACCCCTGCCCTCACTTAACTTCCCTGGCAATAAATTTCCTGGCAAGCTCTAATGCATAAGCACACTTACAATAATAAAGTGAGAGTCCACATGCAGGAATCAGGTCAGTGTTTTCAGAGTCTGAGTCACATGCAGAGGGACAAAAGGTAGTGAGGTATTATGAAACCAAAGTCTCAGCAGGTAGGTAGAACCCATGTGGCAGCCATCTGAAGACAATGGCCGAAAGACCAAAATCTGGAAATAAATAAAACCCTGATATCCCATACTAGAAAATGGAAATCTAAGAAACTGAAATTTCAGCCAGTATATCATGGAATGCCTGTAAGTGTGGAGGCCCATGTGGCTGGAACAGAATCAGCAAAGTGGAGGATAGAAGGAGATGGGTTTGAAGGAACAATGGGCACCCAATCATATAGAATCACTCTAAGGATTTATGGTTGAGTAATTTAAGAAACCACTGTGGGTTCTGAACAGAGAGGTAGAATAATCTGATATATTTCAAATTGGTTACTTTGGCTGCATTGTTGACAATAGGCTTAATGAGTCTGGCACTTTATTTAACCATGGCTCTTCCACAGCCCAATTACGTATATTTTACTGTGGGGTTTTAATGCCTCAGATACTTTCAGAGATAGAGCCAAGTTTCACTAAAGTAATTCATTATACAAGACAAACAGACTCCTTGGCATGAGAGAGAATATGGAAAAGACACAATATGTCTGGAACCATCCTCACAGATTTAACAAAAGCAGTCAGTCCGATATGAAATCCAGTCCAATGAAAATAGATAACTACCTATTAAGTCACATTTTTACCTAAAACTCTCCATATTCTATACATTAAGATGAGGTTGAAAATAATTGAATTCTAACTCATTTTCATTGGAGATTTTCTATCATTACATTGCTTGTTGGCAATAAGATATTCAATGAAAAGAGAAAAATTCAATCTGTTTTAAAAGAAAAACGTTAGCGCACACAAAAATTCATAAACATGTGCAAAAGACTTCTCTATCCTACCATCTGGTAAATTATACACATAATTTTACACAAATACTATTGCAGGTGGTAGAGATGAAAACTCTTGTCATTATAATAGTTATAAGAGCAATAAATGGTATATTTCCAGGGCTTAGAAAATATGCAGAAATAAGCATGCTATTTATTTATAGTCATCTCTAATTTGCTTTAGTTTGCAATTGTATGAAAACAGATGTTAGAAATAGCATCGACTAAAAGAACAAAACTGCATCACATGTAACAATAATATACCCTTTCTGTATCAAAAATTAGAGCTTTGAAATAACAATAATATATATGGTTGCTATGAATTCACGTAGTCTTCCTAATATTAAGCTCTTAATATTCATTAGTTTACAGTTGTTTTCACATTTTTTATTGATTATTTTTTCTGCTTGTGCTAAGCCATCCGTTATAAACTTAAGATTTATTTATAAAAACACCTTCCACTTGGTTAGAGACAATCAGAATTTAGGACATAATGGCATTTCATGCCTCGTTTTGATCCCTGTGGAGAGGGAAGTCTCAAGTTGACCTTCATATACCTATTTAAGGAAGGCTATTATTGAACTGCTGTACTTGATAAGGTGATCTAATTCCACAGGAATAGTAAACTTGAAGAAGAGGGCAATCATAATTGAAAAGTGTAGGCTTATTCATTCAACAGAAAATAGAGAAGAGCCAGCAATATTATGGATGATGTTCTCATTTAGCACAAGGTGAAAAGAGCATGAAAAGGGACAGTGGTTCAAAATCCTCATGAATACTTTTTTTTAATATTAATTTATATGTAAGCCAGGAACAAAATGCACTTCTTCCACAATTTCTACATTTTGTTTTTGTGGTAACTGATCACTACTGAGGAAGCAGTGTGCATCGAGTTTAAGATTTCTATTAGAATACACAGGCATGTATTGTTTAATTATAATATTTGAAGTGTAACTATAGATAATATATAAATCAGGGCCAATATAAGTCTAAGTGACAAATGGTGATGAAGAAGAAAAAGCAATTAACATCACTGCTTTCCAGTCTTTAAAATCATCATTTTTGTTTTCAAAACAAGATACTAAGACCATAGAAAAAACAAAGTCTTGTAATGAAATAAAGAGTCAAGAATTGAATGACTCTTCACAGAGAACACTAGGGAGTCCTAGGAAGGATAAAGCGTCTTTTAAAGTAGAACTCCAGGCTAATTCATTCAGTCTTCTTAAGGAATGATTTTCTTCAGATATGGCCAGCAATCAGCCACTAAATGTAAGCTTTTCTCCTTAAATAAGCTGTTTCTAAAATTACCTCTCTTCATTGAGCAAATGCCTCCTAGCTACCAGTGTTGTGGTAGATTCTATGAATAAAGAGGAGTGGGATATTTTTTTCTTCCTTCCAGGAAATATCCTCTGTGAAACAACTGCAAAACAGTGGAAGCAAGTACTCTTACATCCTTATTGGGGTTAAGTATAACATATAGTGGAAGAAAGAATAAAGAAAGTAGGTTAAGAACAGATTTATTTTGTTATTTTGATGGGGTAACAATTAATTCACTGATTATAACTTTACCAAATAATCATTACTGAATTGTTGGATCTGAACTTAAATTGTGGTAGCGTAACAAGTGGGTATAGATGGGATAAACCAAGACTGAAAAAAAGCAGAGAAAAATGAGACAACAGCTGGAAGGAATGATGAGCTGATTGCCAGAAATCTTGAAATTTTAAAGGGACTCAGATTCCTCATAGAAATTATAAGGCTCTGAGGCAAACAATTTGGGAAACTACTTCTACAAATTCTCATCAAATAAATTAAGGGTTAAACAGAAAGTTTTTATCATTATTTCACTAATATGTATTTATATAAAATATGGAAAACTAATTTTAGGAGAGTTTCAATTCTGGTACAGTATATATTTTGGTTATTACTAAAAAACAAAATGATTTTGTTTTATACAGTCAATTCTCTTTCGGAGTATTGATGATCTGAATATTTATGGACTTCTTCAAGCCTACATTATGTCTGCCATCATCTTATGTTAAAACCCATAATCAACTAGCAGTTTGCATTCAAATATCACCGTACTCCATATTCAGTTCTCCCTTCCCACTCTAGTACTAATTAATAAAAAAATTCAAAACCAAGTAATAAAAGAGAAAAGCGGTTTCATATCCCTTCAGCGTCATACTAAAACATTGCCTAACAAAATCATTTAGGGGTTATCTGACTAGAATATATTTTGTTGGTCGTGTCATTTTCAGTTGAGTAGTAAGCAAACTGCATATTAGTGACTAATTTCTAGAAAACAATAATGTGCAAATAACTATTCAATAGAAGGTATCACTAAAGGTTATGATTTAATGACTTTAATTGCTTACTAATTAATTACTTGTATCAAATTTAGAAATTTCATTGTAACACACTGTTTTCCTTTATAGTCTCCTTTAAACGAGGTTTGTTGCTCTGCTGATTCCATCCTTAAAATGTTAAGTAAAATCTAGCCACAAACTCATTAAGTATGTCTATATGGTTCATGTATTTAACATTTTGAGAATTAAATTTTAGCATGCCTCCAGAAGACCCAAGGGAACTCTTCTCACATAATAATACTTTCACTCCAACGTGAAATGTCAACTTTCCATGTTAACTTTCTATTGCTGAATAACAAATTTCCACAATCATAGTAGCTTAAAACAAAAAAAAATTATTAACTCACACTGTCCATGGGTTAGAAGGCTGGCATGGCATGGCTCGATTCTGTGCTCAGGGCTCATTCTGCTGAAATTGAGTTGTTAGCTGGGACTGGGTTCTCCTCTGAGGCTCTGGAAGCACTTCCTATCATCCAGATGGTTGGTGAAATTCAGTTTCTTACAACTATAGGACTGAGGTGCCTATTTTCTTGCTGGATGTCAACTGCGGACTGTTCTAAGCTCTTAGAGGATATTTTTCTTCATGCAAGGTGGCTCTCTTCACAAAATTGTAGCTGCTCCTTCCAGGCCAACAGGAAAATATGTCTTGGTTCCAAAGTCTGACTGCCTCTGTATCTGACTTGTAGATTCACATCTCATGAGATTAGTTCAGCCCCTCCCTAATTTTCTCCCATTTGACTAATACAGAATCAACTGATCACTACCCTTAATTTCCTCTGAAAATATAATTAAGAGTCTGGACAATCTCTGTCACTTCTTGGAAAGGGAGTAGTTCCTGGCAATGCCAATTCAGGTGGCCATTTCATTTTACCTAACAATGGAAATGATGGCTCTTGTTCCTGCTCAGACTCAAGGGGAGACCATTCATATTCATGGGGAGATTGTTCGAGGATCCTTGGAGGTTATGTTAAAAGTCTGTCTGCCACACTTTTCCTCCCCAAAGGAGTACATGTACCCAGAGAAGCTGCGTTGAAGTTTATGTTGCTTGGAACAACATTCAGTCTTATTCAAAATTATTAGTGACACCTAAATTATCCTTCCTCTTTAATAAGTTCTCTTTCCTAAACCTTTGAAATGTTTCTTGCAAATTATGTTCTATTGAACTTCTTCATCACTATCTCTAAATGTTTCTTTCTAAATACATGTAAACAAACTCTGGGCCTATAGATGAGGATGAATACTGTTCAAACTCTTTTCCAAATGGCTCTTGGCAATCCCAGAGAGTAGAAAAATCCAGGATTTGGTGTGATGGGAGGGAAGTGGTAAAACCCAGCTCTGAGCAAAAGGGACATGCTGTTAAATCCCCTTCCAGTAAAACCTTTGCAGAGATCCAAAGATGCACTTAAATGTTGTGGACTCCCAAATATGTCAGGCTGTGAGCAACAATTTCCCCTGTGACCTCAATGACAAAATATAAGCAGCCCAGGGAAAATTATATAACCTTCTCTTCAGGAAATAGCACCATGCTCAGGACACTGGCTCTAATCCAGGCTCCCTCAGGAAGACATGCAGCTATGAAATATCGTACCTCTTCAAATGTAAAATGTTAGCAAAACACAATTGGTGCAGCACAGATTCTGGAACTAGGCTATATATTTTTGAAGTATTTTTTGAAGTGTGCAATTTAACTTGCAATATACACTCACATCTGTGAAACCATCACTGCAGTAAAAATCCTGATCGCATCCCATGTGTTGCATACCCCTTGGTCATCCCTTCTTCTACTCCACATTGCCTGTTTCTCCCACACACAGACATTCACTGATCATCTTTCAGTCACTATGTATTAATCTTAATTTCCTAGAATATTTTATAAATGGGACCATACAGTATGTATTCTTTCACTCTGCATAATTATTTTGAGATTCATTCCTGTTGCATCATCTGTCAATAGTTCATTTCAAATTCCTTTATGGCTGACTAATATTCCACTGTGTAGGTAAACCATGGTATAAATTAATTCATGCACCTATGATGCACATTTGTTTGTTTCCAGTTTTTACTATTTTAAATAAATAACTTAAGGACATTCATGTATAAGTCTTTATGTGGACATATGCTTTCATTTCTCTTGAATAAATATTTATGAGTAGAACAGCTAGAGAACACACTAGATATTTGTTTAACTTCTTAAGAAATTGTTATCCTGTTTCCTGAGGTAGTTCGGCCATTTTTCATTCCCACCAGTAGTATCATCTTTCACATTCTTATCAATACATGTTATGATCAGTCTTTTCAATCTAAGCACAAGTATACAGTAATGTGTATTTGTGATTTTATTTTATTTTTCTCCAATGACTGATTATTGTAAGAAAAAATGTTGTGTACTAGTTTACCATCTGCATGTATGTTTTGGAGAAGTGTCTTCAAATCCTTTGCTCAATTTTTTTTTTACTTTTTCATTTAATTAAGTTTTAAAGGTGTTATATTCTGAATATGAATCTTTTTTCAGACATACAATTTTCAAATATTCTCCTCAAATCCTTGGCTTATTTTCTCATTTGCAGTGTCTTTTGCAGAGCAAAATATTATAGCTTTGATAACGTCCAATGAATTCTACTATCGAACATGCTTTTGGTGGTGTATCTAAGATATTTTTGATTCTCAGGTTGCAAACATTTTTCATATGTTTCCTTCCAGAGTTTTATAGCTTTGGGTTTTACATAAATGTAAAAGATGTCTACAATCCTCTTTAAATTAAATTTTGAGAATAGCAGAAAGGTATGGATTTAAGTTTGCTCTTCTGCATATGGATACCTTTTGTCACAGCACCATTTGATGAAAAGACTGCCCTTTGTCTATTGAATTATCTTATCTTTGTCAGAGATTATCTGTCCATATATGTGTGGATATACTTCTGAACTCTATTCAGTGACATTCACCTATTTTTTAATTCTTATGCCAAACTTTTTTGTTAGATTTGGTTTTATAATGTCTTGAAACAAAGTTATATTAGTTCTCTCATTCTATTGTTTTATACCCAAAGTTGTTTAGCAATTTTGACTTCTTTGTTTTTCCATACGATTTTAGAATCAGTTGTAATTTCTGTTTAAAAAGGCATGATTTCAATGGTAATTTTTGTTGAATGATACATTTTAAAAGAACTAAAATAGTAGATATACTCCACAAATCATGAGCTAAAGATTAGTTTCGAACATTAAAGTCATCAGGGAGCTTTGCAACACCTTTTGATCTCCAAATTATCCAGATGGAACATTTACATAGAACTCATAAATCTGCACAAATCAATTTCTATTCTCTGTAGAAAACATGTCAGCTAGCTCTTCAGACACAGGCCATTAGTTGGTGTGTCCATTTGAAACTGTCCTGTATCCCAGAGAAGCCATGCCCTTTAATCCTCATTCAGTATTGCTGAGTAGGATCTTTTTCTTTCCAGGGAGATGTGACCCACCCAATGGTGGGTGATAACTTTTGATTAGATGTTTTCATGGAGAAATTTTTGATTAGATGGTTTCCATGGGGATGTGTCTCCATCCATTCAAGGTTGGATTGCTTACTGGAACACTTTAAGAGGGAACCATTTTGGAAAAAGATTTACAGCCATGAGAGCCCACAGAGCCAGAGACCTTGGTGATGGAAGAAAATACCCCATGGGGAGCCACTGAAGAATCTGGGAGAGAAAGCTAGTAGATGACACCATGTGCCTTTCCAGTTGACAGAAGTGTTCTGGTTCCATCAGCCTTTCTTGAATCAAGGTATCTTTTTCTGGATGCCTTAGCTTGGACTAAGAACTTTTTTGGCTTTTTCATGGCTTTAGAACTGTAAACTTGCAACTTAATAAATTCCCCTTTTCAAAAAGTATTCATTTTCTGGTATATTGCATTTAGGTAGCTTTTACAAGCTAAAACATATTTTGGTACCAGAGAAGTGGGGTGATGCAGTTTGCAACCAAGCATGTTGGAATGGCTTTTTAAATGGGTAAGGGTAAAATCCGGAAGAGTTGTGAAGTGCTTGATAGAGAAGGTCTAGGATGCTTTGAAGAAACAGTTGGTAGAAATGTGGACTCCAAAGATACTTCTGATAAAGCCTTAAACAGAAATAGTGTATGTGTTATTGCAAACTAGAAAGAAGGTGATCTCTGTGTTAAAGTGGCAAAGAATCTTACAAAATTGACTGCTGGTTTAGATAGAAGGCAGATTTTAAAAGCCAAGAACTTGGATATTTAGCAGAAGAGATCTCCAAATTAAATGTGGAAAATTCAGCCTGGTTTCTCCTTGAAGCTTATGATGAAATATGACAGAAAAGAAACTCAGAACTGAACTCTTGAGTAAAAAGAAATCAGAAATTGATATTCTGGAAAATTCTGGGCTTCCAGAAAGGGAGACACGAGAATAGTGCTCCATGTGAGGAGTTATACAAACATGGAAACAGTCAGTCATTTCAGAAAAAGCCAGAACTGGAGATGGAGTTTTCCAGGAAGGATTTGTGGAAAGTCCTTTTGTCTCATGTGCATGATCCCAGCATACTGCATAGAAAGCCAACAAGAGTGTTATGGGATCTGTATAAATGGAACCATTGCCAGTCTGATATAAAAGGGACAGAAAAAGGGACAAGTTGAAGAAAAAGTAACTTCAGAGGCAGAACAATGGAAGCTAATGTCTGAAATGAAGAAACTTTCAACCAGGAGAGAGGACTATCCAAGTAGTTGGAGAGGGTGAATTTGCTCCAAAGGCAGAGGATGGACATTCCACTTCATTGCTCAGGAAAAGTTGTGCTGCCTCAGGCCTTGGAGAAGGTGGAGCACATTCCTTGGGGATTGGGGAGAGCCTGGCTGCCACTATATTGTTCACAGTGGTTGAACGAGTACCCCAGAAATGGAAGTGAGCCCGGCTGTGGCCCTGATGCTTGGAGAAGGTGGAACCAAGAAAAGGTGGTCTCCGAAATGTTCTCCAAGGTTGCATTTGGAGACAGCAGGTCTGCTGCATAGACCCTTGTAAAGGGTAGGACGGTTACTTTTTCAGTATTGCTGAGTGGGATCATAAAGCCCCAAGGATGAACGACTCTCAGACTTTGAAATCTAATGGAGTTTTCCCTGGAGGATTCCAGAACTATTTGGGTCCAGTGACCCCTGTGTTCCTTCCAATTTCTCCCTATGTAAATGGAAATATGTATCTTATGACTGCACCTCCTTTGTATGTTGGCAGCAGATAACTTGCTCTGAGTTTTGCAGGTCCATAGGCAGAGAATTTTGCCTAGGATTGACCATGCCTGAACTGACTTTGTTGAGATTTTGTACTGTATTTGTATTGTTGCTGAAATAATTTAAGGCTTTCTGATATTGCTATGGAATGAATTTATTTTGCATTTGGAAAGAACATGATATTTTGGAGTCCAATGGGTGGAATGTGCTGGTTTGAGACTGTCCTGTACCCCAGAAAAGCCATGCCCTTTAATACTCATTCAATATTTCTGGGTGGGATTTTTCTATTCTTTCCATGGATATGTTACACACCCAATTGTGGATGGTAAGCTTTGATTAGAAGGCTTCCATGGAGATGTGTTTCCACCCATTCAAGGTAGATTTGCTTATTGGAACCCTTTAAGTGGGAACCATTTTGGAAAAAGATTTAAGGTCAGGAGAGCCCACACAGCCAGAGGTCCTTGGAGATTAAAGAAAATGCCCCTGGGGGAGCCATTGAAGAATCTGGGAGAAAAAGCTAGCAGATGTAACCATGTGCTTTTCCAGTTAATAAAGGTGTTCTGGACCCATCAACCATTCTTGAATCAAGGTATCTTTCCCTGAATGTCTTAGTTTGGACATTTTCACAGCCTTAGAATTGTAAACTTGCAACTTGATAACTTTCCCTTTTTAAGAGCCATTCCATTTCTAGTACATTGAATTTTGGCAACTTTTACAAACTAAAACAGTTGGTATCAGAGCTTAAAGATAGCTAAGAGTATTGTTATCTTACTCTGAGAAATTCTGTTATGGGAATAAAGTTATTGTGTCCTTCACTGGGATTAAACATATGGGTCCCTTTCCCATTTACCATGACTGCCTCCTTACTTTTTTTTTTTTCTTTGCATGCTCTATGGTAAGGGTCATATTTCGTTATTTTTCCATGTGAATATTCCCTTCCTGTAGCACCATTTGCTGAATTATTTTGTTTGTTTGTTTGGTTTTTCATTTGTTTATTTGCTTGTTTAGGAAGAGCATGGGCTGGGAATTGACCTCTTTTCTTTTTTATAACCTGTTTTAAGCCATATCTTTCTTTGACTGGGTGCTCTGGCTTGGACATAATGCTTACCCTTAGAAAGACTCTCATCAGTAGCAGCTCTCTAATCAGTTCCTATGTTTATTCATTTTCCAGGAAGAAATTTTAGGACTAGATAGGTAAAAAAAATTGTAAGACTATCCCTGCCATTTGGAATTGGAGATGCAGTCACAGTTATACCTAATTGAGCTATAACGGGTGAAATTTTGTCCTACTCTAAGATCAATTTAGGAAAATGCATAGACATATTTGGCTAATAGCTATTGTATCTAATGCATCAATGTTGTTTCCTATATCAGTATACGTGCGTGCAGTCCCTGGCCCTGACCAACTGAATACGACAAATAAAGAAAGATTGTAGTGATGGAATTATAAAAAAATTATATAACTGCATTATCCTTCAGCACCTCATACCCTTCTCTTGATTCTAGAAACTGTTTCAGTGTAGTCCTTCTTTTATGGATTTTTTAATTCAATATCAAGACACATTCATTTAATTGACTCAGTTAGCCCTGCAAACCTTTCTCATCACCTATTTTCAGTAGCACATTATTTCCAGTTGTTTATTCAATGAAACCACTACTCTGAAGGTAAAAAATATATATCATATATATTAAATAGTATGTTTTCTTACTTGGTGTTGTACACTGATAGAAGTAAAGTTGTATCTTAATAAGAAGAAATATATTTTAGAGGTCCTGTGTACTTTTTTAAACTTTTAATTGTGGTACCCATGGTTGTTTCTGAATCAGGATAAATAAAAGTATAAACGCTGTTGTCAGAAGCTACTGGTATCTCCCTGTGGCTACTAATAGAAGGCCATGTACTAGAAAGTCATGTAATCCAGCAGAGTACTAGAACCTGTGCTCTAGGAATTCTACTTAGGAATTTCTTAAGGTGACTTATTTCCTGTTGGCATGAACAGACAGAGTTTATCACATTAGTGGTTTCATTGGGTTTGAGGCCCGTCTGTGCCGGGACTGAGCAAGCTATGCTTACTCATTTCATGAACCCACGTGGCTAGGTTTAGTGTTCTAATTAAAGCATCTTTCTAAGTGTGTCAATCCTTTTCTTAGCTGGCAACATAGTCTTTTGAGGGATATCTCAAGACACACCTTCATTCATTCTGTAAATTCCCAAAGAGATTTTCATAACTGAGCAACTCAAAGAGGAGAGGTGTTTTTCATCCCAAAAGCTAGGATGCTATCTTACTACAATGCATGGCCATTGGCTATAGTACAGGGCTCTGTAAATATCCAAACACTCTTATCAAAGTAGGACTTAATTCTTGCTGCACCTGCTAAATAACCCGTTTCAGGTCCACCTAGTGTGAGAGGTACTGTCAGTAGAGTGTATAGCAACCACTGTCAACCATATGACCATCAGTCCAGAAATTCTAATAGACCAAACAATCTGAATGACTTTGTTGAAAAAGAATCACAGGGTTCAAGCCACACTGTGATGAAGACTTGAGATTTTTCAAGGGCTCTATCTTAGGCTCTATCGTAGATCAGCTATATTTGAATTCATAATGAATTGCCCCAGATTTATGGTTTAGAAAATATCATTTCCATATTAACTAAGAGTTATGCTCTACTGCTCTTTCTCTGTTGGTCTCTTTCTCCAAAATTACCCAGGATATGATAATGATTTCTGGTCTCAGGTATCTGATATTCTTTAGTGGTAGGAACAATCTCTTACAAAGCCCAATAATAAGCTAGAGACTGTTTTTCGAATAATCTGTAAAAGTGGCTGCAACGCAGGTTTCAGATGAATAGGAATATTTGATTTCTGCTAAATGCCTAGTCTGTGTTATTTCTGGCAGTAAATATATTTAAAATTATGTGTGCTATCGAAGTATAATGTATCAGTGGTGCTGCCTGTAAAACTGCCTTTTGTAAATCTTTTAATATTTCTGGGCATATTGCAATTCAAATTCAGGTTTTCTTTTGGTTATTTTATGGATTGAAGACAGTAAAATTCCCAAGTGGACAGTGAAGTTCACCACAACTTCCATAGTTCTGTCTTTTAAATATAATAAGTACTACAATAATATATATCTTACAATTATATGGAAGCCTCTGGTTGCACCAGCACACATAATTTGAAAATATTCTTCAGATTGGGCTAGAACTTGAATTTTACTGGATTTGTCATCCACCCTCTTTTTGTCAAATGGGTGACTTTAATCCTTGACTTGTTTTGCACTTTTTTCCAAGGGGAGTTAACAAATCATAGCATGGCCAATGTTGCATGCTGACTTATTCTTACACCTTTTCATATTACCATACTTAAGTAAGGCTATTTGTTAATTCAGATGTCTTGTGGCATACATGTATATTGAATGACAGTCACATATTCACAGATATGATTCCTTTTCTCAGCTGCAGACATCCTTAATCATTCCATTAAAACTTTATTCGGATATTTATGGATGAAAAAATGGTATCAAGATGCAAAGTTAAGGGTTTGATATGTTTCAACTTTAAAAAGTAAAATTAAAAAGTTGAAAACTAATTTTAATTTTGTTTGTTTTTCAAAGAGTTAATCCAAGGAAGTATACAATTAAGGTAGTGTGGAACAAAGGAACACTTATGGGCTTTGGTGTGTGACATAAGTGTGTTCCTACCTCTTCTACACCCATTAGGAACCATGTAATGTTTAGAATCTTCATGAATTGTTTCATCTGAAAACTGTATTTTTAATTTTTTTGGAAAATTATGGGGCATAGTACATCATTGTAAGTCTGATGTCAGAAGGAGAGAATTTCTGGAATATGTGTGTTCCAACAGAGTAAACACTCAAAAAACAGTGGATGTTGTTAATGTTAATAAACTGATTAAGTTTTTATGGGATAATATAGGATAGATTATTTAGAAAGAATTACTTGGTGACTGAGTTAAATAACCAGTCAATTATGTTTATAAATTGTAAAAAGACAGGGTTAATTACTTCTGTTAGTTGAACAGACATAGATTTTATCAATATTTAAAATAACACAGTCGCATACTAAACTCCTATTTCATATATTTTCAGACAAGTTAAAAGTATTTTCTTCAATAACTTTCTTCTGTACCTCAATTGATTATGCATTCATGACATTTTTGTATATCATTACAACCTAATTGGCTGAATATTTTGAACTTAGCACAAATATTAAAAATTTTGCATTTCTTTGAGCTCATTATTTCTTCTTTGATTCCTGCAGTTCAAAAATTGATTAAGGAATTTTGTCATGTGGTCACATCATACTCACTTTGTATTATTTTAAATAATTAACTGATGTCAGATATAATCATATGGATTCTGCGAAAGATAATCTTCTCAAGAACAAATCAGTAGGAAGATTTCTACCTGCTTATAATTCGCATATAAAATTTAGATTTCACAATCAGCTCCAATAGAAGGGATTCACTATGATTGGTTTTTTCTTGATCTTTTCTTCCCATATGCACATCACTTTCTTCTCTCTGTTCAGTAAGGCCATAGAAGTGTAGTTGCCAGGCCACCATAGGTACCAGGGATTTTAGCTGAAGAAATATGAAATATGGTACAGCATAGACATCTTCTAATTATCAATTTTAATTAAGAATGATCTTTTTTCTCATATGCCATTTTCTCTTTCAACTCTGCTATGCCCTGTTGACACTTCAAAACTTTTGCCTTGCCAGTAGCAAACTTTGACCTTCAGTATTTCTGAATATTTTCCTGCATATCTGTAATGCACAACACCTTGCTTTCCTTTGTGCCTGAGATTCATTCATTATGTTATTGCTCTTCTTTCTTCTTTCTTAGCACTTTTAGTATCTTCTGGCTACCTGGATTTATTCTTTATGCCAAGGAATCTCCCCTGTGCTCCTGATATAGTGAGTTTTCATAAAAACACGCTGGTAGCAAATTCTATTATTTCTGAGAAAATTTTAATCATAGAAACAAAATTACATCTAATAATAGTTTTAAAAATAGTTGAAGGTGAACTTTTCAACTGTTAATGGATTTAATTTGTTTTGTTATTTTTAAACTATAGTAATACATTGTAGACCCAAAAATCCCGCTTAAATATCTAACCCACTGAAATTTATCTCAAAATGAAAATTTAACAAAATAACTCTAAGCATATTAATATCCTGTGATTAAAAAAGAGATTTCGTGTTTCCGTCACTTGATACAATTTTAATAAAATAATTAGAGGATTAAAATATCAATGTATGGAAGCATGCCAGTGTAGTCAGCACACTGTACATATTTAAAGCTATATTTCTCCTTTTTCACAAGGCCAATAATTTTACAAGATTATAAAGCAGGAGAAAAGTCAAGGGGTATAGGAAGAAGAGAGATTTGGGAGACATGCGATTTATCATAAGAAAACAAATCAAAGAAAAACAAATTACTAGGTAACAGAAACAGAAGAGAAAATAAGACTTCACTTCACTAGGACTTATTTCTTCCAAACATCTTTTTCTCTCATTCATGAAGAAAAGGAATGATCTGACACTTCTTTTGGAAAGCCTGATGTGATATTTTATATAAATAAGAGATAATAACTTCTACGTGTTCAGACAAGAGTGGTTTAAA
The DNA here is from genome assembly GCA_004026745.1 of Myrmecophaga tridactyla. NCBI lineage: Eukaryota > Metazoa > Chordata > Mammalia > Pilosa > Myrmecophagidae > Myrmecophaga > Myrmecophaga tridactyla. The sequence goes on along the minus strand of PVIY010012427.1, from coordinate 17,289 downwards.
TTTAAATTGCGGTTAATCAAGGAGCTGTTTTCTCTTAGATTGAAGAAGTCAGGAGAAGCATTTCTGAGTCTGAGAGCAAAACGTAAGTGCCTTTCCTGTCCACCATCCCTAGGGAAACTTGCAGGCTCCGCTGAGACTGAGGGAAAGGCAAAGTTTGTAACCAAGTCATCTGCTTCTCCCTGTTCTCTGGGGAAGGGGATAGTATTCCATATGTTATCAGATCTAAGAAAAATTCTCTTCATGATCCTTTTTAGGTGAAGAAAATGTCACAACAAGCTGAGGATTGAGGAGGCAAAGTGACACAAATTATTTGAACAAGTAGTTACCAAATTTAGTCAGATTTGGTAACATTTTTTTCAAATACATTAAAAGGATAGAATTTAGTCTCCTGTTTCTTGAACTCACATTCAAGAGAAGTAAGAAAGCCACATGAAGCAAATATTCAAGTTCTAAAATAGACGGGGAATTTTTGTTTTTCTAAAAATAAAATTATATATAGTACACATATATATAAAATATAAATGTGTCTGACCAGATGATTCTAGTAAATGCTTCTTAGTCTTCAGACTTTACCAACTTGAAGCATGTTAGCAAAGCTTTAGAAAAATCAGTGCTTTTTTCCCCAGAGTTTTAGGGAAAATCATTAATCTGAAAGTACAATAAGTCTAATGACATCTGTTTTGTTTCTATTATTGAACAATTAGGCCAAACATGTACTCTATTAATCAATCAAGTAAGCATGGGAGGAGGTGATCACAGCAAGATCCTCTTTTCAGTCTTCTCATCATTTGCTGTAAATATAAGTATGCTGAGACTGCAGTACACTGTATGCAAAGAAGGGCTATCCCACTGTGCTTTTGTAGGACTTCAGCTTCAAAGGGGGAATAGAAATGATCACCTTCTACACTATAATAGAGCTGTCAGTATTTAGTGCTATACAGGCTTTCAGAATCTTGATTAAGAACAGAAAATACAAACTTGCTTTTAATTTTGTTGGAAGCGAAAAGTGAGCTTATTATTTATAAAGTGGAAAAAGTATGTTTCAATGTTTGTAGCCAAAATATGACTCAGATATTAGACCAAACATAATTTTCAAATACCGACTATAATCAAATGAATTTTGTAGTGTGTAAACCAATGCAAAAATTTAGTTAACACAATTGTGTACTAAGTCACTATGATCATTATAAATGTGTAAGAGCAGTTTCTCCTCTTTACATTTTTCTTCTATTTCAGTATGTCAAAAAAAAAAAAGTCCCTAAGGTATTTCATAGTAGATGGGATTGTCCTAACCCCCAAGACTGTGTCTGCCATCTTTTGTAAATAGGATCTTCAAAAGTCCTGTTAAGACGAGACCAAACCGAAACAGGACCAAACTGAAACAGGGTGGGTTTTAATCCAATGACTAGAGTACTTTAAGCAAAGGAAATTTGGGCACTGAAATAGAAGCTACAGGATGAAACAGAAGCATACATTGACATGTGATGGAAACAGAGATGGACTGTCGAAAAGCCACCACCAGAATCCTACAGACTATGGAAGAAAGCATGGCTTATCAATACTTTGATTTTGGACTTCTATCCTCCTGCTAGAATATAATAAATTCCTGTTGTTAAGCCCACCAATGTGTGGTACACATTACAGCAACCCTGACACACTAAATCAGCAGTTATTGCAGAAGCTCTTTAGAGTTAACTGAATGAGTGAACCCATAAGTAAACAAACAAAACAAAACAAAAACCCAAACAATTGAGAAAAGTAATGTTCAAGTATCAAGCAAGGTAGTCTCTGAAGTCAGTGCTTGCTTCCAAATAAGACAAATGTTATAGTAGCTAGAATTGTACTGTGGACCTGTATTGCTCCATAAATACTTCTTGGTTTATTGATTTATGATAGTATGCCACGATTTGTTTTTTTTTCCATGAAAATTGGTGGCTGGAGATGTTTCATGGGATGTGTACGTTGTTATCACAGTAAAATTGTTCTGTATTCAACAGCAATAACCTTGTCTATTTGCTTTATTAAGGAAGTATCCATAATCCCTAGAAGTGGGCTTGGTACATAGTAAATAAATTGTTACATTCATTAATGAATTAAATTTACATGTATTTGTATAATAAATCTCTTCTTTAGGAATACACAAATTTAGAAACATGCATATACATCAAAAATATAAATTGAATCATTTAAAATACAACAAATAGTCTCAGATATTTTATTTTGGATCATACTATAATTCTCCTTACATACTCCAAAGGTAGCCAACATAGGGTTGGAGGATCAGCACCTCTACATGAGTCCATATAGATTGCCTCTGGGTTTTCTATCATATAGTCATTCTTTTGGTGTCCTTCATTTTCATTAGCCAAAATCAGATTGCAATAGAAAGGAGTTGTATTAGTCAGGTTTCTTAAAGGAAACCGAACTGACAGGATACAGGAGATTATAAATATATAAGTATGTACATTTATAAGTATTTTCACATGCATGTATGTAAATATGTATATATATATGTATATATATAATGAGATTTATTGTAGGAATTAGCTCACATGGCAATGGGGATTAGCAGATCCAAATTCTATAGGACAGGCTGTAATTTGGGAACACGTTGAAGGTTTTGATGCATTTTTCAAGAAAGAATGGCTGGCTAAAGTAATGACTGAAATTCATCTTCTGACTGCTGAAATCATCAGTTCTCCCTTTAAGGATTTCAGCTGATTGAATGAGACTTCTCTCATTGTTGAAGACAATCTCCTTTGTTGATTGTAGATGCAATCAGCCATAGACGCAATCAACTAATTAGTGACTTAAATCTACAAAATATTCTCACAGACTAAACAACTGGACACCATAACCTAGTCAAGTTGTCATATAAACTTGGCCATCACAGTAGTCAAAGGCATTTTAGAGATTGATGCTTCTTAAATTATAAGAGCTAATATGCATTGTGTAATTACCATGTTCCAGTAATTGAGTGACTTGCAAAAGGTACATACTATTATTATTTCCATTTATGAATGAAAAACCTCAGCTAAAATGAGGTTAAATTAGCCAAGATTTCACAGAGCTGGAGTTCAAATCCATTTAGTCTGAGGCAGAAGCTACATCCCTAACTTCTAAATCATGGAAATGATCTATTATTTAGATGGAATTAATAGGATTTCATCAACATTTTTAGAAACTAAGGAAGTATTGCTATGTTTTATAATGTCTCCATTTAAACTCTCATGGTAGAAGCGAAATTGGGAACATCACGTTAAAATAATAATATTAATAAAGTATAAACAAAACCTGAATGAAAAATTAAACACACTTCACAATTTCGTAGGGTTTTTTGTTATTATTCCTACTAACTACTAGCATATGGTAGTATCTATTAGCTTTAGAATAATCCATCAACTCAGCAAACTTCTTCAAGACCCCATCAGTTAATCCCCCACTGCTCACAGGAAACCCTTATTGTAGTTTCTATAAAAAAACTACTAAAACTACTAAAAAAAAACTACTATTGTAGTTTTCTGAGACTGATTTCCCTGCCTTTCATGAATTCTCTGAAGTTCTTGAAATCCTTCCAAATAATTTTCTGCTTCATATACCCAAAACCTCTTCTTGTTACTTGCAACTAAGAACTTCGCCTGGTCAACTAAATTCTTTCAATACCTCCAGATTTTATGTCCAGCAACTTCATTTTCCATGTAATCTGAGGTACTAAAAGATTAAAAGGCCTGAACAGAACATTGTAAGTAGTTACTGACAGTGTAGTTATTTTTGCTTGTCACTGAATCAATTATTGTTACAATTCTGAAAAGTATCAAAGTTCAGAATCTTGAATTTTCTTATTTTTAATTAACTTAAACCTTTAATTAACTTCAATCTTAAATTTTCTTTCCCAACCTTATTATCTTCCAAAAAGAAATGCTGGTTTGGATCTAAAATGCATTAAAATGTCTTGAATAAGGTGAATCTCCTTTTAACAAAGCAAGGACAACTTTTCATACAAAACAGTTTCTGGAAAAAATGTCCTTGATCCCAGTGATTTTATGTTTACGTTACTTCTATTGATTACAATTGTATGTCTTTGAAAATAAATGCACTCAAATGCAGAACATTATTGCTGTACTGTTAAATAATAGCATAGGTGTTCCAGAGATTTAGCAAAATACAATAAAACAAAAAACAAAGGCATTAAGATATTAGCTGAGATTTGAGAAGCCCTAAAATAAGGAATGCAACAATTTGAGGCTTTGAATTGGAAAACTGTATTGCTAAATTTGTTTGTGCAATCTAGTTCCTTTAAATTGATCTATATATTTTAAATCAGTTTTTGGATTTTTTTTCTTCATGAACTTAACTGTGATTGAAGACGTGTGGTGTAGTGGAAAGAGAAGCAATCATGGAATGAAGGTCTCTATTCCCTTTGAATATTTCAGAATATTTATCAAGCTAGTTCTGCCATTCACTCTGAGACTTCTAAAAAGTCACTCAATACATTGTAATTGCCTCCTCCCATTAAGCTTTCCTTTAGCTTTGAAAGGATCTCTTTAAAACTATACCTGTAAATGAAGGGATTGAAATCCTTGGTTGATTTTTGAGGGTTGCTAAAGATGTGAGTCTGTGGAGATGCAAGATTTAGCAATAAGGATATATGACTTTTCTTCTTTATCTCCTCTACTCCCTTTCAAGCTGAAAAATTTTTAAAGTATTTAAAATGATATCAAAATATCAAAGAAAGTGTCTTGTAGTTACATTTGTAAGCCCTTGGATTCAATTTTTCCAAAACTCCTAACTGGTTTGCAAAAAAAAAAAAAAAAACCCTATTATATTGAATTCATTTCCCCATTATATTCTTAAATCTCAGCTCTTAAATCCAATAAAATATATATGTTCTATTGGTGTATTTAAGTTAATTTATTATTCAGCCTGAATTCCTTACTGACTTTTGAATAACTGCAACACATCTACTGATCATTAAAAGTACTTTAAGATTTACTTCTTTAAAGAAGTTTCTATAGGTTCCCATATAACTGTTTTTCATGTGGATATTATAATTTATTATTGGGAAATGCTTGTACAGCTCTCTAGATCAATAAGACTTTCCCATAAAATCATCAAATAATGTGTATATTTGATACCAAAAGATTTTTCATCTCAGATTTTCATGTGAGACAGAGAGAAAAAGACAGAGTGCTATTTCATCCAAGTCTCACCATCAATAAAATGAGACAGTTTAAACAGATTAAAATTCTTTTTACAAAGGTTTTTTAACAAAATAAAATGTAGTTTAGCTTATCTGCAGAACAAATCTATTTAAACTCAATAGGGCACTTATCTCTTTTCTTCCCTCAGGCAATACTGTTAGAAACTGAGTAGGGTAGCATTTAGCAATTACCATCATATTAAAATGACAAAATTTAGCTTCTAAAAGGGTTAGAGGATTTGAGTATGAAAGAAAAAAGATTTTTAAAAGAAAGCAGAAATCCACAAAGAAAAGCCATTAATCATTCATTCTTGAACACAGGAAAATTTAAAGGTGCATTAAAGAATATGGGTGTAGGTTTTACTGTCATTTATGGCAGTTATCTAGGGAAATAGTGAGATTTGTATTCCAATTTAAACTTGGGGTAAAAAACAAGAATATTCAGAATAATATATATATGTATAAAAAGTAATTATATAACTACATAAAGATATAAATTATATATAACTATATAAACTATAAAACTTCATCTTTTAAAATATTTTATTTTTAAAAAAGTTTTATAATTACAGAATAATTGAGAAAATAATGAAACAATTCTCATATATTCCTTCACATAATGTCCCAATTATTATTTCACATTAGTATAATACATTTGGTATAATTAATGAACCAATATTAATAAATAGCTATAAATAAAGATCATACTTTATTCAGATTCCCTTAGTTTTCTTCCAAGGCCATTTTCCTATTCCCAGTTCTCAACCAGGATATCATGTTATATTTTCTTGTCATGCCTCCTTAGGTTCCTTTTGGTGGTGCCAGTTAGGGACTGAACCCTGTCCTCCATAAAGGGATAACCAAGTCCTAACACTGAGTTCTGTGGGATGTGAAACCATTTGCATGTAGGATCTGTGCATATTCTATTAGTTCAGGTGAGGCCAAACTAAATCAGGGTGGGTCTTAATCATATAAGACCAGAGTCTTATAAGCCAAGGAAATTTGGACTCAGATTTGGTAGGAGACAGTCAGGAAAAGAGACAGCTGCATGATGGAAGCAGAGATTGCATTATAGATTTCTGGCAAGCTGCCATCAAAGCACTACAGACTTCAGAGAAAGCATGGCCCTGCAAATACCTTACATTTGGATTTCTAGTCTTCAAACTATGAGACGATAAATTCCTGTTGTTTGAGCCAACCAGTCTGTGTTATTTTTTATAGCAGCCCTGGTAAATTTTCTTCTTGACATTTTTGAGGAGTTTAATGTAGGATGCCCCTCTATTGTTATTTGTTTGAGGTTTTGCTCATGATTAGATGGGGGTATGGGTTTTGGGAAGGAAGACCACAGCATTAAAGTGTCAATTTAATCCCATCATATCAAGGGTACATAGAATCGATATGATTTATCACTTTTGAAATAGAACTTGATCATCTGTCTAAGTGTTTGTCAGGTTTCACTCCTGTAAAGTTGCTATTCTCCCTTTTTCTGTATTTCTCCTCATTCCATACTTCCAATTTTTGAAGATAATCATCACATGTAATCCATACCTAAGGGATGGGGATTAATGCTGACCCTATTTGAGGATAGAAAATCCACATAAAAGTATTTAGAATTATGCAACAATAGAGAATATATTTCTTCTCCCCCATCTATTTATCTATTTTTCTGTTTGTTTGTTTGTTTCTTTATATTAGCATGGACTAATCCAATGGTAGTTCCTCTATATTTTGTCCAAATTGTTCCAATTATCATGATTACAGCTTTAATTGACTCTTGTGTCCCTTTGACAATCCGTCCCCAATGCAGTTTTTTTCGTCTCTCTTGTTTTGAGCACTTCTTTACTTTACAGCACTACAAGATGCTCCAGCCTCACCTTATATCATTTCTACATAGAATGAACCATTTCTCCAAGGATCCCAGGCTCCTTTTATGAGAATATGATATTAGAAAACAAGATCTGGGCACTTCATGTCTTCATTGCCACTGGGGTGCCATCACTTCTAATCCTTTTGGGTGACAGAGTAAGAAAATAAACATCTATACACTAGCCCGTGTATATACACGTATCTAACACAATTTAATATATATCATGTGACTATATAAAGTGAAATGTGAATTTATATCTTCATCCATTACCTGGGGTCTTACCTTTATGGGGATCCAGAGGGAAGGAGTAGGTTTAGCCACAGATACTGAGGGTTGGCAGTCTTAAAATACATGGTGCGATTGGCAGAAGCAGCAAGGGACTCTCAGAGATGGTAAAGACAGTTCTTATCATCCAAACTATATGAAGATGCATGCCTTGTTAGTTGCAGTTAAGCCCAAGGCAGGGATACATGGGATGGTGACTCAAAAACGGAAATTTACAACTAGGCAAAATGACAAAGTACCAAATATAATTTATTTTATGCTATTACAATCTGCTCCATGGTGCCTCAGCATCATTTTTAAACATGGCTATGACCTGAGTAGTTTCAATACTTGACGACATATTGGAGCTGATCATTATGGTTTGAATGATCAACCTAAATAAGGGTATCACAATCATAATTAGAACTAATCTTGTGACTAGACATTTGAAGTCATGGTGGAGCCAATATCCCCAGATAGTGGGGATTAGCCATGAGAAAAGGTAGCAAATAAGCTAGAAATAGTGAGGGCTAGAGAGGAGTTATACCTTTTAACAAACATGCTGGAGATATTATTAATAATGTATATTTACCATGTCATCTTTTGTAAATCATATTATACTTGCTTTGAGTTGTTGTATATGCAACAAGTTGTGCTGGTCACAGCACAGACTTCCCCCTTGTAGACTTTAAAGTACCACATGGGTCTTGAGCAAACTCTGTGGTGTTTAATTATGAATCTAAGTCATAGGGCTACAAGCAGCACTGTAAATTCTGTATTCCAGCTTCCATGGTGGATTCAGCGACAAGCAAAGTTCTTCCAGCTACGAGGCCATGTGTTGGGGTGATGTCATCCTGGGTGAAGCAGTCACTGGGGTCAACTTGAAATCTCTCCCAAGTAGTAATCCATAAAGAATAGGGAATTTTGTCATGGGCAGCTCTAATCGTGATATCTCCATAAGTGCCATCAGAGCTGCATGAATTGCAGGGGATCCACTAGGATGTACCTTGCGAAGACTTTGGCAGTTGTTCCCATGCAGCCTCATGCACTTTCCTTCTTAAGAAGAATATGTTTTGTCTATACTTATATACCAATTGGATATCAACATTTTTGTAGGGCATCTCTGCACTTGCCTTAGAATAGTATGTCCAACAGGCTGAGGTAAAGGACAAATAGCCATGCAGGTTTAATTTGATTTTTTATTTGACTATACTTATGAAGCCCTCGGTAATATGAGATTCTTATTTAGGTTTCACCTAAGTTGAGAATCATTTAGGCTTTGGTGCTTGTCGACCTATTTGATATATAAGTTATATATCTTTGGGTCATCAGACATACTAAGTAGCATGCTGGGAGAAGGTGGTTGAGGCCAGTGATCTCCTCTATGTCATCCTTGGGTACAACTTTTGAATTAAACAAATACTGCTTAAGCATTCCTAGGCCTTCATGGTGAGGCTGGGTGGTCAGTAAGCAAGCCAAGGAGACTTGCAGCTGACAAAAATGCTAAAACCCAGACCCAGGATGAACACTGATGTTGCACTAGTAGTCAAGGACCAGCTTCTATGGCTGATATTTGTAGCATGGCAGGCAGACCTGGTGTCATATCCCTCTTGCTGAGAGATTGTACAATGTTCTCTCTCAGGGCTTGCTCTATGTCTGGTGTTTTCCAATGCAGGTATAGTGCCTTGTATGATGGTAGGCCACTTGGCAGGGAAAAGGAGGTCATTTTTTTGATGTGTATGGCATTCACCCAGATTATTCCACAGCTTGGTTTGGGAGTTATATTCTCTACTTCCTGGGGACTCTGGCAGTGATTAGAAGTGGTCCAATGTAATTCATATGGCAAAAATTTATCCCCACCCTGTGGAAAGTGACCCCATCTGTGGGATGCCAATGTTTGGTTTTAGAGTACAAATCATAGCCTTTAGTAAATATTTTGTCCAGTGACTGTCTAGAGGCAACCCCTTTTTATGTGCCCACTCCACCAGGGGAAAGGAACCTCTGAGGCCCGAAGGTGCTATTGTCCCAGACTCCAGTTGATATGGGAAGCTTGGGGAGCTTGAATGGACAGTCTCCAAGGGACCTGCTGGATTTAAATCAAGGAATGAATTTAAAGTAGTGTCATTGAACAATGACCCTGGTATGGTGAGTTGAGTGTGGAAATGGGTAAGGCTATAAGCTGTTTTCAAACGTGGAGCCCCCCACAAGGTCCTTGCTTAATGAGAAAATTATTTTGTCTCCATTAGCCTGACTTCCCTGCCAACTCTTTGGGTATAGCCAAAGAATCAGTAAAGATTTGGGGATTGAGAAAAGACAACTCAGAGCAACCTAGAGGGCTAAGTGGACCACTTTCAGCTCTGTGAACTGCACATACCAAGCAGCCTTTCTGGGTAAGTGGGGTCTTTGAAGCTGTGTGATGTGTTGTCACTTCCAGTGAGTTTCACTGCATAGAGCAGGAAGTATTTTCATTGGTGAAATATACTGACTTCCTTTCCACGTCAGACTCTTGGACCTAATGGGCTCTCCATTAGGCTAGAAGAAGAGGCAATAGGGGTGCTTTCACCAGCGTCTAAGATTTGTAGACAAGCGACTGAACACAGGGGAAGCCACGTCCTCCTGAGGTTTGGAAAGGTCTTGCTTGTCAGGTTTAGCCCTCTTTTATAGGTACCATTTCCACTTTAGCAATGCGGCTTCAGTGTCCATGTTGAATTCTTGATGGGAATTATCTCTCAGCCATGGCATTTTGTGAGTCCACATATATAGGCTGACCAATGGTGGCCTTGTAAGGGCCTCTATTTCAGAAGAGCTCAATAAACAACCAAGATTTGTCATTTTCATGGGGCATATGGGGTGGCAGACAAGGGGAGCTTCTTAGTGCCCAAAACCCTTACGGAGCCATTGTTTGCTACACTTAGGACTCCAAGAATATATTCAGAAGTAACTGTAACCAAGGCCAGCATCTAAAATGTGTTCCGAGTGGGATAAGGGGCATGGCTTGGGACAAGGCATATTGATTGGGACAGGGCCAGATGAGTCCCGGGAATTTGAGTTTGATGACCCTTATATTTTATAGAGTGCTGTAGGCCAACCTCATTTTTTTTTTTTTTTTTTGCATGGACAGTCGCCGTGAATTGAACCTGGGTCTCCGGCATGACAGGCGAGAATTCTGCCGCTGAGAGCCTCTTTTTTTATAAATAACATATGAGTATGGCTAGCCGGAGTGGTCACTCAAAAGGGAACTTATAATGAGGCAAAATGACAAGGGATCAAATATAATTTATTTTATGCCTTACATTGCCATCCACCATCCTTGTATTTATTTTTTCAATCCTAGTATACACATATAGCTATATCAGAATTGTTAGCTTGTTATACCCACAGAAACAGTTATCAACCCTACTATAGTACTAATTATGTAGTTCTTATTGCCATCACCTTTACAGAAACCACTCATTTCTAAAGTTATCAAAGTCTTCATTTTTAACCCACATCGCCTTCTGCCATATTGTTCCATACATTCACAATAGTCAGAAAGTTTTGTCACATTCTGTATTCCATCCTGGGTTTCCCCTGAATTCTTACATGATTTTTAACAATTTCCATATATTAAGCTTCACTCTTTGTACTGTTAAAGTTCTATGGGTTTATACAAATGCATCGTGTCATGCATAAAATATTGCTATTCTGTTCAGCAATATTATATGCAGAATAATGTATTATATGCAGAATAATTTCACCACCTAAAAATCCCTTATGCTTCACTTATTCAACCTGCATCTCATTTAAAAATTTGGTAAAAATCTGTCTTTCTTACTGTATCCATAGTTTTGTCTTTGCAAGAATGTTACATAATTGGAATCAAATGGTATACAGACTTTTCAGCCTCGCTTCTTTCACTTAGCGATAGCTTGCAAGTTTATCCATGTCTTTCTTAGCTTGATAGACAACATTTTCTATTGCCAAGTGATATTCCATTTATGACTGTACCTGGAGTGTATTTCTCCATTCACTTAGTGAAGGATATCATGGTTGTTTCAACATTTGGTGATTAGAAATAACGCTTCTGCGAACATTCATGTATGGGTTTCTGTGTGAATGCAAATTTTCAAATCAGTTGGCTAAATACCTGGGAGCATGGTTACTAGACTATATGGAAAAGCTATATTTATTCTTTTAAGAAATTGCCAAACTGTCTTCCAAAGTAATTGGATCATTTTGCTTTTCCACCATCAAGGAATGAGGTTTCCTTTAGCTGCACATACTTAAGAGCAATTGGTATTGCCAATGAATTGGGGCCAAATGATTGTCTTCAGCCTATGTAAGATAAGGTTCTTACAAAGTCTTTCATATTAGAGAAAAGGGCTTTGCTATGAGAATACATAGAATATATTTCCTAATGGTTACTTTCCCTTTCCTTTGCCAAGACAAGAGGTGATTTTTCTAGGCTCTTCACTGTGAAAACTTGGTGGGGTTCCTAGAGGTAAACTCCACAAAATTGTGATTTTTCAGGAGTTTTCACTTTCATAGTAGTCTACACACATCTTCCAGCAGACTGTTAAAATCATCATTTAAATGTTCCTATCAATGTGTGGTTTCAATGGCTTCTTGTCCTTGTAAGTTGATTTCAGTTGTGGTAACCTATATTTGCCTATCTATAAAGTTTGGGCTTACAGCTTTCTTTTTTATCTGAAGGATCCAAGCAAAATTGTTGGTCTTCAGTTTATTCAGCTTTCATCTTGTCATAAGATGAGAGAAATGACTTTCAATCCTTTTTACATATTGTAGGTGAAGCCAGAAATCCCTTCGATGATATTTATTTATTTATTTGCATATATTTTTTACTCATCTGTCCATACCCTGGATAAAAGAGCATCAGGCACAAGGTTTTCACAATCACACAGTCATATTGTAAAAGTTGTATCTTTATACAATCATCTCCAAGAACCAAGGCTACTGGAACACAGCTGAACAATTTCAGGTACTTTCCTCCAGCCACTCCAATACACCATAAACTAAAATGGAATATGTACATAATGTGTAAAAATAACCTCCAGGATAACCTCTTGAGTCTGAAATCTGTCAACCACTGAAACTTTATTCTTTGTGCTTTCCTTCTTCCCCCTTTTGGTCAAGAATGCTTTCTCAATCCCATGATGCTGGGCCTTGGGTCATCCCAGGATTTCTGTCCCACGTTGTCAGGGAGGTTTATATCCCTGGGAGTCATGTTTGTAGGTATAAAAATTTTCAAAATCCAATTGTTAGACTAACAGCATCAGCATCATTGAGGAAGTTGTTAGAAATGAAAATTCTTGGGCCTCACTCCAGAGCTAAGGAATCAGAAACTTTGCAAATACCTGAAATTTGTGTTTTGATACGCCATCCAGGTGCTTATGATACAAGCTAAATTTGAAAACCACAGTTCTAAGACAGTATTTTTTTTTCTTTTTTAGACATTTTTAAAATAGACTTTTACTTTAAACTTTTAATAAGCTAAATAACAAAAAAATCATTATTTTTATTATTTCTGTCTACTTAGGCCTTTATAGATTGGCTTTCAAAATAGCAGTTAGATATTTATTTATAAACATGATTATTTGTAGATGAGTACCTCTTCATGATGTAATTTGTTTTTGAGTAGTCTGGGACATTAAACAGTAGACCATTTAGTATGTCTACAGATATGTTTGGGAGCATTTGTCAATATAAATGAAAGTGTGTCTATAATATATGAGCCTTCATAAAAACAATTTTTAAATCAATTTGTTTTAGATGCATAGATGCATAGAATTAGAACTTTCACATTAAAATTATAAATGCAAATCAAGATCAATTACTAAGTTATGACTATTCCATGCTTTTAGATTTTATAAATGTGACCCCAAATGTAACATTTTTATTCTGAATAGGCTTAAGTTTGTCTTGTTGGGTAAAATCTTGGAAATATTTTGTTTACCCATAGGCAAATAATTTCATAATTTCTCTTTCACATGTAACTGTTTTTCTCTATATATGAATAATATGTGGTATACAACAATATTTATACCAAAAAATTTCCTATTGTGTAAGGCAATAAAACTTGAAAAGAATAACCTTTTGGTAGAGAGTCAACTCAGCTGAAGTTCAATATAGATGATCACTGATCAGTGAGAAAATTATTTTTCTCCTTATAAATTGAGGTGAATGTTGAGAGACAGAAGCCAAGACTTTCTATAACATATTCTTTTATGATTCCCTTTAAAAGAAACGATCTGTAAACTACTACTTATTAAATAATTTTATCTTGCCCAAAAGGGGTCTGGCCTTTTTACCCCAGCTTCTTGGAGGTAATCCTAAACCCTTGGCATGCCTGCCTTCTAGAAGAGTCTCTGCTTGCCTGAGAGCCTGGGGCCATTCCAGACAGTCCAGCAATGCAATTTAGAGTAGGGGCTGGCCATGCTGGCATCTGGAGTGAGGGCTGACCATGTCAGAAAGACCAGTTCTATTAGCTCATGTGTGTGGTTAGTTTAATTGTGATGATGCCCCCAAATAGAATTTAAACAGTAGTCATGAGATAGAATTCTGAAAATGGATAAACTACATATATTATCTAATATTAGCTTCTATAATTATAGATTACTAAATAGTTATCTATTTAGCAATAGTAATAGCAATTGCTCATGATAGTGTAATCATGAAGATGAGAAATGGAGAGATTGCATTATCTAAAGAGACAAGTAACAATGACATATAATTGAGCAAAACCACAGAATACATAAGTGATTATAGGAAAGTATATATATCTCCAGCCTTTCATCTGAGATATTTTATGTTTTTATGGACATTTAGAAAATCATCTAGTTCAAAAGTAGTCTAAAATAATATGATAAAGAATAAAATTATGAAACTACTAATAAAAGGTGCTCAGAAATTACTACAAAAATATCATTATAATTTCTGTGATGGGAAGTAAATATATATTTTATTTATAGATGTACGTCAATTTCCTTCCATAACAGCCAAATAGAATATATAAACAAATCGAAAAGCTCCAGATCAGTTTCCCTATAACCAAGTTGATATTAAGAGAAACATTTTAGAATCATTTGGTGAATTTTTGTCATTGTGGTTCTAGAAGCTCAAACTTCCTGTGTGCAAGGAATGAAACCAAACTCATAATCAATTATTTATTGATAACTTATTACATTCTAGAACTCATCTAGGTAAATATTTTTTAGTAATCAAATTGAAATTTTATTTTTCATTTTCCTTCTTCTGCAATAAAGGAAAAAATCATCATAACTAAGAGACTAGGCAGAAATAGGCTTGCTGTCTCTCCCCACCCCACCCCACACACAAACTCACACATAATGTGTAATTAACTACATTATTCTTTTCTTAATATCAAAATAGTTGCTTTTTCCAAATACTTGTTTTGCATTTAAATATCAATCCTTTTTATCAAAAAGTTACTTGGAATCTCAGTCCATAATGCTGGAGATCATCAAGGCTAGTATTGAGAAACAGCAAATGTTTCCAGAGCATCTTTTAATGTTTCTGCAAATGCAAAATTAAGCTGATAATAGATTGCTCTTTAAAAGTCTTAGTGTTTCGGAATTTCCCATTTGGAACTTGTTTATTTACTTCAATGTTTTGTGTGTTAATATTTATGGCACAATAGATAAAAGAGGGGAAACAAATTATCTTAAAAAACAAACAAAATCCCTTGGAATTAAAAAAAATAATCTAAATCAATTGTTATTTTTAAATATATCCTTGAGACCGCAAAAGTTTGGAGTTAAGATCTCAACTTCATGACAATATTTAATAATACATTTTTGTCAAATCTGTTTTATGCCATAATTTCCATTCTCTCAAGTGATACAAAATGCTTATCAGCAAAATATTTCACATTGAAAACTGAGTATATTTTTAAAGTTTTAGCTTTTAATTTTGAAATAATTTAAACATTACAGGACAGTTGCAAAAATAATACTTTCAGAGAATTCCAACATACCCCAACCCTCCCCAGATACCCAAAACCATCTATTTTAGCATTTTGACACCTTTGTTGTAACATCCTATCTATCTTTATCTATCTTTGAACCTTTGAGAGTAAGTAGCACACATCACACAACATGAACAGATAATACTTCTATGCACATATCCCATGGACAAAGATATCCACTTATATAATCACCTTGAGTGTAGTTATTATGTTCAAGAAATTTAACTTCACATAAAGCTTACATTCTATATTCCAATTTTTTCTTATGTCTCAATAATGACCTTTTGAGCCTTTTCTCCTCCATTCTTAGATACCATTTATTATCATATATTGCATTAATTGTCATTTTCTCTTTAGTTTCCATTTGTTTTTTTTAATTATGGAAATATATATACAACATAAATCACCCCATTCCAACCCCTCCCAATAATATCATTCAATGAGATTAATCAAATTCACAATGGTGCAATATCCTCACCACCATCCATTATTTGAACTTTCCCTTCATCCAAATAGAAATCCTAACATATTTTGCATTACCTGCCCCTAATCTCTGGAAGCCAATATTCTACTTTCTGTCTCTGTAAGTTTGCATATTTTCTGATATTTTGTGGTTATGGTGGGTCTTAAATTTAACATCAATACACAAGCTAAGTTCCTATACCCCCAATACTCACACCTTGATGTAGTTTGCAACATAAATTGCATGTGTACACATATGAGTTCAAAACCACTGATTTATTTAGGTGCCTATTAAATCCTGTAGGAAGTAAAAAAAATGTGTAGCTAAAAATTAAAAATACAATAGTACTTGTATTTATATATACCCATATTATCATCTTTCTCGTAGATCTTTATTTCTTCATGTGACTTCATTCAATTGTCTAGTGTCATTTCCTTTCAACACTTAACATTTTTAGTGCACTTTTATTGATATATTTCATATATTCACATACCATATAATCATCCATATCATATAATCAGTTGTTCACAGTATCATCATATAGCTGTGCATTCATCACAGTCAATTTTTGAACATTTTCATTGCTCCAAAAAAAATTAAGATAAGAACAAAAGTAAAAAATAACACCTAAACATCATATACCCTCCTCCCCTTATTATTTATTTTTATTTTTTTTTCTTACTCAACTGCCCATACACTGGATAAAGGGGGTGTCAGTCATGAAATTTTCACAATCACATGGTCATACCTTAAAAGCTCTCTAATTTTTCAATCATCATCAAGTATCAAGGCTATTGGAAGATAGTTCAACAGTTGCAGGTATCTCCGGTTAGCTACTTCAATACACCAAAAACTGAAAACTGATACCTATGTACTGCATAAGAATGACCTCTAGAATGACCCCTCATCACTATTTGAAATTTATCAGCCATTGAAACTTTATTTTATTTAAATTCTCTTCCCCTTTTTGGTCAAGAAGTCTTTCTCAATCCCATGACGCCAGGACCAGGGTCATTCCTGGGAGTCATGTCACATGTTACAAGGGAGATTTAAACCCCTGCAACTCATGTCCCAAATGGGTGAGGGCAGTGAGCTAACCTGCAGAGTTGGCTTAGAGAGAAAGGCACTTCTGAGCAACAAAAGAAGTTTTCTGGGGGTGATGCTTAAGCATAATCATAAATAGGCTTAGCTTCTCATTTGCAAGATAAATTTCATAAGGTCAAGTCCCAAGATTCAGGGCCTGACCCCTCAAATGGGCAGTCTCCAATGATTGCAAGAATATCAAGTCTTCCCTAAGTGGGATGTTTAGTATTTCCCCTTTGTGCCCCAGTCCCCCAAGCGAACTTTGCAAATACGTTTTCATCTTCTGCCCAGATTACTCTGGGATGTATCGGGGCATCACAACCTCTTCAAGGGTTCACATAGTTATGGTGTTTGAATAAGTTGAACAGATAAGTTAAATTAGATAGTATGCTATCAAAAATATATATTTTTGTATTTCTGCAAAGAGA
>PVIY010012426.1:0-61971 GCA_004026745.1 Myrmecophaga tridactyla | reverse complement strand
CGATAATATAGCTATGTTCTTTTTCACAAAATTGGTTGTTGTTGTTAAGCTGGTTCATTCTCTTTTGCATAACAGATGAGCTCCTAATAACCTCCATTATTATTATAGGCAAGCTGGGGGTGGGGATGGTGAGAAAGGAGAAGAGGGAACTCTATTTTAGCTTCAAAAATTAACTCAATTTCCAATGAAGATGTCTATTCATTCCCTGGGGGGCATGCATGGAACAGCAGCAACTCCTTTCTCTCCCTCAAATGCTCCTCTGCCCTAGAATTTCAGCCCACTTTGTGCTGCTGACCCCTCAGCTAGAGCCGACCCTGCCAGAGGTTTCCCTGGGGTCACTACTCAAGATTCCCTGGCTGGTGGCTGGCTCTAAGTGGGCCATTACGCTCAATTGAGTAAATCAAATAATTCGGCTTGGAAATAATGAAACTTTGTTCCAAAGACTCACCCACGAGTCTCTCCTAAACCTTCTTAGTCCTGAACTCGGGGAGAAGGGCAGTGAGGTTCTGGGTCCTTTAGCCTCAGGGATTATGTAAATCAGAAAACTAATCCCAGCACACCCCAATATAGGGGGGAGCATGTAGGTAGAGGATGGCCTTGATTCCTTGGTAGTCTCATGAGTAATACTACCTTTTGCTAGAAATGACAAAGCTCATGTCAGCATCTTTAAAGTCTCTTTTTTCATGCTTTCTGAAATTGCTGATAAAATCATAAAATGTCATTTGCCTATCTTAGGAAAGAGTTATTTAAAAAAAAAAAACTAAGTTGTATTTGCTTTCACTTTCAAAATTCCTCTGAAACCTTATTATTATTATTTCATTTTATTTAAACCTAGAGAAAGTTTTACTTTGTCCTTAGAACCATAGATTTTTAGGCCCAGAAATAGTCTATTTGGGGTTGCAGTAACAATATGCTGTGTGTCCCTACCTGGCATTTCCCTCTTTTGTAGGTAATTGATCCGTAATTTTCCTTTGGAAAATCAAACCACTCCATATATGCCTCCTCTCAATCCCTAAACCAATTTTTAGGCCTTTCTTGCACATAAAGTATCAATTCTATTTGGGGGGAGCAGTATGCAAAAACTTCTTTTCCCAATCTTCCTTGAAGCTAGGAATGGTCATGTGATATAATTCTAGCCAATGAGATCTAATTGGAAATCTACTGAGGGCTTCTGGGAAGACCTTTGTACTTCCTGAGAAAAGGGGACAGGTACCCTGGAGAAGGACCTTTTGGTTTTCTTACTCCTTTGAATGCAGTTGTGATGGCTGGAGCTTTAATATTCCATATATTGAAAAAGGCCGATAAAATCACAGTTCATTGACCCTTGATTTCATCGAGTCACTAATTTAATGCTGAAGGCTGCTTACCTCCAGAGATATTATTATATGAGAAAATTAAGCTCATGCTATAAAATCCACTGTTTTCCAGGTAGTTTATTACTTGCAGATAATGCACTTCTAACTGGTACATCTGAACTTATGCTCCCAAGAAATCAGCTGCTAAAATAGTACAGCTTTCGGAAGGGCAAGTCTCCCCAATGTCCAGCTCACCTGTCTATGGAGGGAAATCCTAGAAAACAAAACCCAGGGGAATCGGGTTAGCTAGTCAAGGAACTCATCCTACTGCCAGGGTAGGGAGCTTTGCTATCCTTCTTGTTCTTCATCAGGATATGATATATGCCATAGACTAATGATCACTTTTGTTGTTTCCTTTTCTCAAATGACAGTTTTAATAGCTGTTGTTAACCTGTTTTTTTTTTTTCACCATTAGCATGTATTGAGTATATTTGTTAAATATACTATTTACTTAATAGCTGCAGACTATGAAATTCAACACTCAATCTGATAGAGAGGAATGCATGAAATCAAGAAACCCTGTGATTATAGTGGATGTAATACTTAGATAAGACTTTGAGTTGTCTCTCTTTGGAGAAAGGGTTAACTGAGTTTAGGTTGCACATAGACCAATTTCATTATGTTTAGCATGGTACTTTTAAAGTTAAATTTATGGGAAGATTGGTGTATGGGAGTTGAGCAGCCAAGGGGTGGACTGTAGCAGGTATCTACTGTTTTTGAGTTATCAGCATCAATTGCCCCTTCCTCTCATACAGTACACTGACTGGTTCTTTAGAGAACCATCCCTCCAGTCACAAATAAAATATGTCTTGGTGGAGCTGGCTATATATCCCTAGCTCCAGGGAAGAGCATGTGATATAATTCAGACAAATCAGGATATTTCTTCTTCTGGCGACTGTGATTGGTTCAGGGATGCACTGATGCCTCAATATAGCCTGATGAGAGTCAGCACTGAGAGTTTGGATGACATTATTTGGGAAGATGCTAGTTATTTTTATGGCCAATCTGGTAGAGTGAAAATCTGCAGCTACTGGTAAAACATCTTTGACATTGATTAGAATAAAATCAACATAGAAGGGAAAAAGAGCAAAAGACAGAAATAAGATTTTTGATTATATAATTTGAGTTTCTGATATGGTTGACCTTGACACTAACCTTGGATTTTCCAGTTACAAAATACTATAAATTCCCTTTTTGTTTAACATACTTTGAATGGCATTATTTTTCACCTACAGAAGAAAGAACCTTAATTAGAGAAGTCAGAAAAACCATTGTTTTAGTTCCAGGAGCATCTATAATTTATTATTTTAACACAGTGGAAAATCTTTGTCCTTTGGAAATGTATGCTCTTACCTTGCAAGGCAGAGGACACATAGGCCAAAGAGAATATAAAGGACTTTTCTGTAGCAGGATTGTCATTTTGTCTCAGAATGCTGAAAATTGTGTTTCCATTCGAAGCTCTCCTGGGACAGCTTCTGTAAGTTGAGATATTGTATTTTGTTATGACTACAAAGAATCTATCCTCTCGTCCACTCACCTGTGGAGGACCACACTTTCTTTGACATTCCTTCCATCGAGAGCTGGTTTCTAGGTCTTTTATGCTTGAAACTGGATGGCCTATTGACTATTCTGACTAATAGAATAGCAGATATTCTGTGCCAAGTTCCAGGCAGGAAAAGATGGCAGCTCCATCTATCTGTCTCTGGGAACAAGGGCTCTTGGAGACTTGAGTTGTGATGTAAGACATCTGACTATCCTGTTGCAGAGGCCACATGGAGAGACCCTGAGATGACATGGAAAGGGAGAGGAGTCCAATGTTTGCAACAAAGTCCCAGACATGTGAATGAAGACATCTTAGACCTTCCAGACCAAACCAGACACCAGATGAATACCAGAGGGAGCAGGAAAATTGAACTGCTAAACTGTGACCAAATTCCCTCATAGATTATGAGAGTAATAAAATGATTGTTATGCTAAGTTTGGGGGTTTTGCCACCAGACAACTAAGACTTTTCTGTAGAGAGGAACAGAGCAGGGACTTTTGAGGAGTGTCTTTACTGAGAGGAGGGAAATCATCATTCCACTCCTCCTAGAAATAGTCACCGAACCAAAAGACTTCAACAAAGGTATAATTAGAGGCCTCTCCACCTCCCACCCTCACACCCAGCAACACAGAGTAATTTGGAAAGGAGAAAGCCTAGCTGGAGGTGTCTTTGAAAGCAGTATCAGCACGTGGGCTGTGGGAATGTCTTTAGTCATTCTGAAAAGGTTCACTCCCCACCCCCCCTCCAGTGCCAAAAAGTGACAGGAAGGAACACCAACCTGCGCTTCTGCCATTCTGTGAACTGAGCAGGCGCATGACTGATTGCCCCTTCTAGAAAATAGGATGCATCTCCTAAGCCCCCTGCAACCTGCTGCAGGGGTGCTTGGGACTTTGCAAGAGAAGGCTTCAGATAGGACCAGACTAAGTTTGGAATACACAAGAAGTGGATGTGGATTTTGTCATGGAAAGTGTTTGGAATCCAGGGCAGAGATGGAAAAAGTCTGTCTACAGGCTGTCAAAATGCATAATTATTCCTCTATTTCTTCCTTCTTTCCTCCTTTCCTTCCTTCCTCTCTTGCTTCCATAAATATGTACTGAGCCAAAAGCTAAGGTTACAGACTTATTGGCACTCAGGCAATTATATTCTCTTTTAAAGGAGTTATATGCACACATATGCATATACAAACTAAAATGAATTTGGATGAAATGATAGGATGCCTGAGATTTGCTTCAAAATAATCCTAGAATGAGGGAAGCAGGTAGAGATAAAAATGCAATAAGAGTGGCCATTAAACTTCATTATCTATGTGACAACTGAGACTCAGAGGTAGAGTTCTGCAGCTATGAAAGTTAGCATTACCCCATACAGCAGCTGTTAGAAAAGCTAAAAAGATACCAGATTTCAATTAGAGATATGAATGAAGCTGATCTGGTTAGGACTAAGGTAAATCAGACTAAAAGGTAAAGGATTATATTGACTGTGTTTTAAACTTCAACTTCTGTGTGAGACCAATTTGGTGCAAAATTTATATTTTCTGAAGAGCACTATCTAATTCAATGCGTATGGTCAGTTTATTCGAACACCATAATTACATGGAAACTTGAATAGGTAGCAAGAACTTATTGGTTTGTAAAGGTTAGTGTGATGCCCCAATACATGCCAGAGTAATCTGAGCAGAAAATAAAAAAGTATTTGCAAAGTACCCTTGAAGGACTTGGGAAAAATGTGGAAATATTTAACTTCCCCAGCTGATTCTCGCAAGCATTGGACACTACCAATTTAAAAGGCTGAGCCCTCGATTTGGGGGCTTGCCCTTATGCAACTTACTCCTGCAAAGGAGAAGCTAAGACCTCTTATAATTTGGCCTAAGGGTCACCCCCAGAGAACCTCTTTTGTTGCTCAGATATGGCCTCTCTCTCATAAGCCAACTCTACAAGTAAACTCATTGCCCATCCCCCTACATGGGACATGACTGCCAGTGGTGTAAATCTTGCTGGCAGTGTGGGATATGACTCCCCAGGGACGAGCCTGAACCTGACATCATGGGATTGAGAAAGCCTTCTTGGCCAAAATGGGGGGGAAAATGAAGTAAAATAAAGTTTCAGTGGCTGAGAGATTTTAGATAGAGTGGAGAGGTCATTCTGGAGGTTATTCTTATGCATTGTATAGATATCCCAATTTAGTTTTTAGTATATTAGAATAGCTAGAAATACCTGAAACTGTTGAACTTTAATCCAGTAGCTTTGATTCTTAAAGATGATTGTATAACTATATAGCTTTTACAGTGTGACCATGTGATTATGAAAACCTTTGTCCAGTGTATGGGCAGAGGAGTAAGAAAATAAAGATGACAAATAAATAAATATTAGGGGGACAAAGGGTATGGGATGTTCTGGGTATTCTTTTTTATTTTTTGGAGGTTATTCATATGCATTATATAGATATTGCTTTTTTAATGCAATTTTATCGATATATATTATATATTCACATACCAAGTACTCATCCAAAGTATACAATCAATGGCTTACAGAATCATCATATAGCTGTTCATTCATCACCACAATTGTTTTTTTTTCATTTTGTTGTGAAAAATAGCATATATACAAAAAAAAGCAATAAATTTAAATTTCAAAACACACTGCAACAATTACTTGTAGAACATATTTCAGAGTTTGGTATGGGTTACAATTCCACAATTTTAGGTTTTTACTACTAGCTGCTCCTAGACACTGGAGACTAAAAGAAATATCAATACAGTAGTTCAGAAATCATACTCATTTGTTAAACCCTATCGTCTCTGTTATTACTCTACTTTCTCCTTTGATCTTTCTCCCAGTCTTTAGGATTATTTCGGTTTTGCCCATTCTGACTTCTTCATGTTGGAAGGGGCTATCATTAATATGGGATAGGGGATAAGGTACATGGGATGTTCTTGGTGTTCTTTTTTATTTTTATTCTTATTTTTATTTTTATGGAGTAATGAAAATGTTCAAAACTTGATTGTGGTGATGAAGGCACAACTATATGATGTTGTGAACCATTGATCATACACTTCAGATAACTATAGAGAATGTGAATATATCTCAATAAAATTGCATTTAAAAAAGAGTGGACATTAATTGACTAATTATTGTAGCTAGGAAATGGCTTACATGGGCCATCATTAAACCATTCTATTTTCGTATATGTTTGAAATTTTCCATAGTAAAGTTAGCATCAAAGCTTATGAGCAAGAGGCATATGTACTACCTGCAAAAGTCAAGAAATTTTCTTTATGTGATGGCCTAAGTGGCAACCACTGCTCCATCCATCTAAAAGGCTTCCCATATTTACTCTTGTCCAGTCTAACCCATTCTTCCTGGGCAGCCAGAGTGGAATTTTAAAACGACAGATCTAATTGTATCCCTCATTTGTCTTAGGAAAGACCAAGGTCAAACTCCTTTCCAAGAACCTAGAAGCCCTGGCCCCTCCCTCCTTTCCAGCCTGCTTTCTCACCATTCCCCTTTCTCCATTAAACCCCTCCCCTGCCTCTGTACTCCAGCCACTTAAGCCTTCCAGCTCTTCATCTTCCCTCCTGCCTCAGGACCTTTGCTCATGCTGCTGCCTCTCCTGGAATGCTCTCCCACCCTCCTTCACTCATTTCACTCATTAACTATTTGTGGTTCTGAGGTTACTTTCTCAATGTGGTAGACAGAATAATGGTCCCCCAAAGATGTCCACATCCTAATATCCAGAATCTGCAAATACGTCACCTTAAAAGGCAAAAGAGACTTTGTAATTGGGATTAGGTTAAGAATCTTGGCTGGGGAGATGATTCGAGATTATCTAGGTGGATCCAATGTAATCCCAAATTTCCTTATGAGTGAAAGAGGGTGGCAGGAAGATTAGAGTCAGGGAAGGAGATGCACTGAATAAAATAAAAAGGCCACCTATATTGGATGTTGCCAGGAGGGACCCCTTTCTAAGAAGGGACTTCCAAGAAGACAAACCAATTGGTGTGTAGGAGCTCTCTGAGAAAATGGACTACTCCTTCAGGGTTGCCAAAAAGAAACTTCTGCTAATCAACCAGTATGGACAAATATACCATAATAACCAATGTGTATCTGCTCCCCACGTTTTAAGATCCCCCTATATAAAATAGAAACACAACTTCTGCCAATCAGAACATTTCCCTACTTGCTTCTGCACTTGCCCTATATAAGCTTCCCCTTTCCACTGTAGCTCCCTTCTACCTTCTGAATAGGATGTTGCCTAACTCATGAATCACTCAATAAAGCCATGAAATCCTAAATTGCATTAAAAGTTTTTCTTTTTAACAGATGTGACAACAGAAGTAGAGGCTGGAGTAATGCAGTTGCTGGCTTTGAATGTGGAAGGCGGCTGTGGGCCAAGGAATGCAGGTAGCCTCTAGAAGTTGGAAAAGACAAGGAAAGAGATTCTCCCTAGATCCTCCAGAAGGAATACAGCCCTGATGACACCTTGATTTTAGTCCAGTGAGACTCATTTTGGATGTTTGATCTTCAGAAATGTAAGAGAATCAAAGTCTGCTGCTTTAAGCCACTACATGTGAAGTAATTTGTGACAGCAGCTGTAGGAAACTACTATACTTAGGGAAGCCTTTTGCCCACTCCTAACTTCTGCCCTCCCTCCCCCCAGATCAGGCTTCTGTCTTGTACACAATCACACCCTCCCAGCTGTTTGTAATCATTTCCTTTGGTGATTATTTATGCAGTGTCTTTTGACTCCACTAGCTTCAAAAGCACAGGGACGCTGACTCTGTGCTCATCATTGGCTACCCAGGGCATAGGCCTTGCTCTATCAAGGGCACCTCTCTTTCTCTGTCCCTTGACTCTGCTGTCTCTTCTTCTCTTTGAGCATTGACCTTATTCTCTCTTGCCTTGGAGACAGTATCTTCACAGAGTAGGAGGCATGACTTACAGTTTGAGATCCATATGGTAATGAAAGACTTTGTTTGAGATCCAATCGGAGAGTAGTTTCTGTGTCCCAGTGTCTAGAAATCAAATCTCTTAGAAGACTCTAATTCAACCTGTTGAGTCAAATGCCCATCCTTTAACCAATCACAGGAGCAGGATGTGAGCTACCATGGTTGCTAGGCCTGCATCATTTGTCCAGCCTGTGACTAAAGGTAGAGGGACGCTAAGATTTGTTGTCCCACCAAAGTACGTAGGAGAGGAGAGGAGCAGTTCTCCGGTGGTAACAGGAGTACTTCATGTACTAAACAGAACAGAGGTCCTCTCCAATCCTCCTCAGTGGCCCTGGCCAGGATGCAACAGAGGCTGCTTTGGCTGGACAGGCAGTCCCTGGCCTGGCCAGTACCTGGTATAGTGACTGGCATGTTTGTTGGTGACATGAATAAAGACTGTCCCTTATAAACTTAACAGAAACACACTGCCCCAAACCTCAATCCTCTCTGATAGGCCCACCCTATCAATCCAGAGCTCTTTATTTGGGGGATGGCCCAGAATACCTCTCCTTAGAGGGTTTTTTGGGTGGCCGTTCTCCCACAAAGGCTGGAAGGGTGTGGAGCCCAGGAGTGATAAAAGTAGTCAGGGTGGAGCAAAGCCACATATAGTGGCTCAATGCTTTCCACATTTTAAAGATAGGGTTTTAGTGTTATTTAAAAATATGGGTATCATGTATTTCAATTTTTTAAATTAATCATTTAAAGTAAAAGTGTTGCATATACCTGCTCTTAAAAAAACAATAGTGTAGGATGATATAAGGAAAAAGTGAAAAAAAAAATTCCTCTCTTCCCTTAATTCCCTAGTTCCACTTCCCAGAGATGACACTATGAACAGTTGCTGATCTACCCTCAGAAAATGTTCTATAAACAAATGTATACTTATTTTTCTAAAAATACAAATGGGATCATATTTTATACATATTGGTCCTAATTTAACTATGTTTAAGTAATTGTTTGCTAAAATTTGAATGGAAAATTTTTATTGACACGCTTAATAACATGCTAAAAACCAGGTTGAAAAATGCCAAGTTCATTCAGTAAACAAATAACACCTACTGTGTGGCCAGTGATACAAATATGAGTAAGCCTGTCTGCTAGGGGAACCAAAAGTAAATAAATGGAGGTGTTGCAACGTAATATGTGGTACGATATAAATATGCACTATGGGACAAGATTCTAAGGAGAAGCTAACTGTGCTTGGAGAGAAAGCAGGAAGCTTCAAGAAAAGGCCATTTGTATTGGGTCCTGGAGGGTGAGTAGGAGTTCAACCAGCAAGTCACATAGATGAGCATTCCAGGAAGAGGAGAGGACAAATGCAAATGCATGGTATGTTCAAAACAAGCAAGAGTCCAGTGTGCCTGGAGAACAAGAATGGGTGAGGGGAAGAGTCAGAGGAAAGATACCAACTTAGAAAAAAACTCTGGGGCCAAGAGGTAAAGGACCTATAGGAATTTGGACCTTAGTAGACCTTGGGTAATGTGAAATCACTAAGTGCCTCCTACCCCCACCGAAGTAGGGGAGTGACATAATTAGAATTGTCTTTTAGGAATATTAATCAACCTCCAGTTTATAAAACCTGGATTGAGGCATGGTAAGCCTGGAGGCAGGGAGAACAGCTTGGAGACCATTATAATAGTCCAGGACAGAAATGGTGACACTTCATTTAGCTAAGGCAGTGGCAGTAGAAGTGGAAGGTGTCGGGACATACTGGGGGTCTTTTAAAGTCTTTCCTAATCAGTAGGACTTGGTGACTTCATCTGAAATGAAGTTAAGAAGAAGGACGAGTTTGTGGTACTTTGAGGTTTCCTACCTCTGCAACAAGTGAATAATGGTGCCATTATCAGAAGAAAAAGCTATAGGGAGGCCCAGGAGGTCAGGCTCACCCCAGGGTCAATGTCTCTTTGCTTCTCTGGGACCCCTGGGGGAGTCTCCTGGACAGTGACCTCCACAAGAGTAAGTGTCATTCTTTTTCTCCTTTTTGCAGACATTCCCGATTACCCATGGCAGAATCGTGCGCAAAATCATGTATTTGTTTAATAAATCAGGGGGCTATGACATTCTCATTTGCTAAATGGACAGAACAAATGGACCAGGATGACATGGCTGGAATAAAATCCAAACTACTACTTGAGTCAACAAGACCCAGCATAATCTGGCCCCCTCCTACCTCTCTGACTTCATCTCCTTCTGCTTGCTAACCTTGGCTAGCAGCTTCCACCCACATCAGCCTCTTGCTGATCAGTGGCCATCAAATCCATTCCTTCCTCAGGGCCTTTAAAATTGCTGTTCCCTCTGCCAGCTCCGTCCTTCCCAACACTTCATTTAGTTCCTCATAGAGGTTGTGGTGATTTGAAGCTGTATGTACCCCAGAAAATAGGTTCTGAAATCTAATCCAGTCCTGTGAGTGTGGACCCATGATAAGAAAGGCCTTTTGATGAGATTACTTCAGTTAGGGTGTCTCACCTCAGTCAGGATGGGTCTTAATCCTATTACTGGAGTCCTTTATAAGAGAATGAAATTCAGACACACAGAAGGAGAAAGCCACAGAAGCAAAAAGCTGAAATCAACATATTCCAGAAGAGAAGGGAGAGACCAGCAGACGATGTCATGTGCCATGTGACAGAGGAACCAAGGATCTCCAGTAGCCGATCTTTGGGAAGAAAGCATCGCTTTGGTGATGCCTTGATTTGGACATTTTCCCAGACTAAAATCTGTGAGCAAATAAATTCCCATTGTTTAACCCAACCCATTTCATGGGATTTGCTTTGAGCAGCCTAGGAATCTAAAACAGTGACCTTTCCTGACTACTCTAAAATAGCTCCCAGCTCTATTTTCTGCTATATTTCCTTCATAGTGTAATCATTCCTGAATTTTTTATATGTTTATCATTTTATTATTTGTCTCTCCCACTAGTTTACAAATCCCATGAGGGCTGGAACAGGACCAGGTATACAGTAGGAACTCAATAAAAATGTTGAGTTACATGGGCAGGAAATGCAAAGCACTTGTTTACAATATGAGAGTGAACCAATAAGCAGGAAGATTGATCATGGCAATCCTTATGTTTGTTTCTAACAGTCTTTTCTTTTATTCTCATGCCCCCCAGAGTGCTTTGTACCTAGGAGTTCTTCATATATTTTTCAAGTTGACTGAAGGCTAAATTCTTGGTTCTAA
The DNA here is from genome assembly GCA_004026745.1 of Myrmecophaga tridactyla. Classification (NCBI taxonomy): domain Eukaryota; kingdom Metazoa; phylum Chordata; class Mammalia; order Pilosa; family Myrmecophagidae; genus Myrmecophaga; species Myrmecophaga tridactyla. The sequence continues at coordinate 50,915 of PVIY010012426.1, read as the reverse complement.
AAATTTAAATGAGCCTGTAAGTTTGCTTTGGCCCCCTGTGTGGCTGTTGATATTTCTTTTTATTCCCAAAAGCATCTTTCCTCTTGACTCTGCATGAAGTGCCTTAAGAATTTATCAAAGAGAGCTTGCTTGAGCTGCCTTGCATTTCCTGCCTATGTAACCCTGTCTGAGAGCCTCTGAGTTAGCGATGAGAAAGGGAGGGAAGGGGAAATTAGGTTTTCGGTTTAGACTGTCTATCGGACCAGGTCCCAAACAGCTGGAACCTGATGTTCATCTTAAAATTTATACCTCTGTCAACACTGCTGCTATCCTTCTCTCCCTGTCATTATCATTTTCATCATCTTCCCCTGATTTAATAAGCAGTTGAACTTCTCGGGATCTGTCTCAGTCTACCTCAAGTGCTTTGGGCTGGTTTAGTCATTCCAGCTGCTTTCTAATTTTGTCAAATTTTAGCAGGAGCTTCTCAGAAATTCTTTTAAATTTTTTTCTATTAAGTAGTTGATTCTCATTATCTGTGGTAATTATGTTCTATAAAGTCACTGCAAACACTGAACCATTCCTCATAGAGGAAATAAAGGATTAAGTTCTGGCAAGCCTCTGGTCACAACATTTTTGTCAACCCATCAGTATATAACCTTGTTTTATGTATGTATCTGTTTAAAGATGCCTTATTGAATATATATTGTTGATTCATTAACATTGAAGTCATGGCCAGCAGACTATAACTCATCCCTGGTTGAGGCTTATCAAACACCTATTTTTCTCCATAAGGTACATCATAGACTTCTTATATTTAGAACACTGGACAGCACTTCAGCACCTCAGTTGAGGACCATTTTAAACAGAAAAGTCACCAAGAAAAAGCACAAAAATACAAAAATATGGCACTAAATATACTGCTAAAAAGACAAAAAAAACTGTTTACTATATGAGAGCTGAAACAAGAAGGCAAGGTGCTGCCTAGTTTGACCTCAGCTGGGAACATGCACATGGGATGACTCAAATTGGTTGCCAGTCTGCACATGTCCACAACTGACTGAAAGTGCCACAAGTTTTTATTTGAGTTTGTAAATAAATTTTAGCGAGTAGGTGAATTTGCAAATAAAGAATATGAATAATCAGAATCGATAGTTTCTTTTCTGGAAAATAATTAGTATGATTTCTATTTTTCGACTAGACCTTGACTGTTACAGTTGGAGAAGGGCATATAGTTAATGGATTTCCTGGAGATAAGGAAGTTTCCTGTTGAAAACAAGGTTTGAGTTCTAAAATTACATTAATCAAACTGTTACTTTTACTACTTCTGGAAAGTAATTGCTGAATATTCCCCACAAATTCTCTCAAAACATTTTGCATAGATTATTTTACTTAATCCACAAGGCAGCCCTAATTCCTATTTATAATTCTTGCCCTCACTTTAAAGGTTGGGGAACTAAAGTCCACAGAGACTAAGGACTCACTCAAGGTCCCACTAGCAAGAGGTAGGGCTGGGATTCAGAAACTACCTGAATCTACTCTCCTTCATAAATTGTGGTACTTGAGTTGTGGGTGCTATTTGTTTTGTGACAGTGTAAAAGAGAAAAGCATTTAACAATATGGAAAAAGGAAGAAAGAAGGAAAACCTGTGAGCAACTGGAGCATTTGGCAAATCGCTGGGGACTTGGAGATATGAAAAACAATGTCCTGGAGGGCTGTGCCTTTCAGGACAGTGGACAGCAACCACAGAGTTCCTACCCAAACCCCAGGCAATGCAAAAAGTACCTATTTTACTGTGCAGCCTGCCCAGTTCCACTTTGTAGGTTGTGCCCTACATAAGTGTGCTTGGCTGAAGGGGTAAATGTGGGCACTGATTGTCAGGCTGTTTAACGTGATGCAGAGCTACGGCTTCCAGGGAAGGGGAACTTTTTAAAAGTTCTTTCATAGAAGCCCCATGACCTATGGGGTGAGGTCAAAAAATTTGAAAATGATTCTAAGGTTCAGTTCAGCAGCTGCAAGGCAGACATAATAGGAGTGAGACTCAGGTAGGCTCAGCTTTTGTGAGGAGAGGAGGGAGGAATAATAATTGTGGAAATTGGAAGGTAAATTTGAGAGAGAGCCTTGGAAAGCACAAGAGTATAAGGTGCTTGTGGAGAAAGAAGGTTAAAGTAGAGAAGAGGCTGCTTAGTGGAAGGGAATTTTACAGGGGTGGGGATTTTGTAATCCCCACCCCTGATCTGAGATAGTGAAGAGAGACAAGGATTCAGAATCAGGGTTAATACCTGGCTTCACAATTGCTAGACCTTGAATTTGAAGGCGGAAGTTATGTTTGATTCATCTTTGTACCCTTATCTATGAGCACAAGGTGCAATGTAATTGTCTACAGACTTGAACTATCTACAGATTCTATGTAATCTTGGGCCAGTCCTTCCAATTTCTTCATGGTGTTATTTAAAGATCAGGTGAAATAATCAATGGGCGCAAGCTTTGTATAGTACCAAGTGATAAATAGCTATTTGTTGCATAGTTATCATGACGCAAATTGATGGGTCTCTGTTTTTATTTATGGAAATAAAAAGGTACTGTAGAATCAATAGGGAAATAAGAGTAGATTTAAAAGATTGCCACTGCAAACCAGAACTCTGTATTGAAAGACAAAGATTCATAAGTTGTTTTCATAATTAAAATGGTGTAAACACATTCTATTTTATAAATATTTTGTTCAACTTAACAAATGCGTTCTCTATACCTTCAGAAAGAAAGTTTTTTCTTCCTAAATGTTGTATTTTTTTGAAAGTCACAGCTGACACTCCTTCAAAATCCTGTATTCAAAGCAAATGCACCATGGATGGGCGACAGAGGCTCATCAGGCAGAGTTCTCACCTGCCGTGCCAGAGACACAGGTTTGATTCCCGGTGCCTGCCCATGCAAAAAACAAAACAAAACAAAAACCCACCAGGCAGATTCCAACAGAGGAAGCAACTCTTGATCTCTGATTTCAGGCCAAGATAGCAAGAAGCTGCAGAAGTTATTTCAAAACTATATAGTGATGGTGTTGAGACTATGGTGGGTGATGAGGAAATAATAAAGGAAGAAAAGGGAAAAGGATAAGAAGATCAAAATCTTCTCAAGCCCAAGCAATTTTAGAAGATTTCACATTTCAGGATACCTGCTGTTAAGACTGAAATATCCATTTTGAAGCTTTAAGCAGATCAGTGCTGAAGTGACACCACTGATGTTACTCTGGAAAACATCGATTCATTAGGGTGATTTTTCACAACATACTTTCCAAAGACTTAAATGTTAGTTGTTTCAAACAAGGAAAGGAATGACACCGCTCTAAGTCACACTTCCCCAGCTATTCTTTTTACAGCATAAATTAATGATCTCACGGTTTGCATTGATAGATATTCAGATGTGTTTAATCAGCTGTCTCTGATAAAACAGAGCATTTTTAAGGCTAGTACAGTTATGAATAAAGGAAAAAAAACAGGCTGTAATCCCTCATAGAGTAGAGCCAGGGCTCTACTACTCTCATTTGACAAAATGACATTATCTTGAGCCCGTCCTCATGAATGCATAAATAGGGTACAGCGTGGGAAGTTCAGCTGCATGTGGAGCATAAATATTGCATGGGTTACACTGGCCAGGCCCCAAAAGAAAGGGCATCTCAACCTTTTAATCTGAGTTAAAAGGAGAGAAGGTAGGGTGGCATCAGCAATGTAAAAGAGTGCTGTTGGCTTCCCATAAGTTTAAGCCATGCAAAAAGAAAGTATAAGAAGCAGGGGTGGGAGGATGGAGGTAATAGAAATGGACATTTCCTTGAGCAGGGGAGCATCCATGCATGTAAGAGATGGATGATTGTTATCTGCCCTGATTCTGCTTCCTTGGAAGCAAAAGGATAAAAACTCCAGAGAAAGCTCTGGTGTCTTCTTGTTCTGGGCCCAGATGTAAGCAGCAGTTTATGTGCCAATATAGCTATTACTGAATGCCCACTGTGGTAGATGAATTATGTACCCCAATTTAGCCATGTTCTTAAGATGTATTCCTGTGGGTGTGAACCCATTGTAAATAGGATCTCTTGAACATTTTATCTTTAGTTAAGTTGTGACCATCTGAATAATGTTGGGTGTTAATTCAGATTACTGGAGGCCCTATAAAGAGAAAAAAACCTGGAAGGCAGTGTGGAAGAAGACCACAGGAAGAAGCCTCAAGTCCACAGGAACCTGGGAGAGAAAGAAAAGGGCATTGCCATGTGACAGGAAGCAGAAATACAAGCCAAAAAATACCAGGGCTTGCTGATAAACCAGCCCCAGAATGCTACAGATTTGGGGAAGAAAGCATAGTCTTGCCAATGCCTTGATTTGGACTTTGGGCCTCTGAAACTGTGAGCCAGTACATGCTTGTTGTTCAGGCCAACTCACTGTGTGGTACTTTACATAGGAGCCTGGAAAGCAGAGACATCCAGTGTGTCCATGCAGGAGGAGCTCACAGTCTCGTTGTAGAGAACCGTCAGAATGTTGGGTTGGCTAAGTTAAGCGGATGGATTTATTATAAGGATATTACATGGTTTGCAGAATCTGGCACAGAATCTGGGGGGGCTGGAGAGCTCACCTGAACAGCCAGAATGGATGCTGTTCTGTGACGGCCCCATGGGGTATAACACCACAGCTTGTACCATTAGTACCACTGACAAGGGACCCCAGCGAGGCCTCTGGAAGAGTTGCCTCTGCTATAACCACCCTTACCCAGATGGGGTCTCCAGGATCCCTGCCTTTCAGTGTCACAAGATTTGGGGTCAAGTCTGGAAAAACTGATCTGATTGGAGGAGATTAGTCAGGAGTCCTCATGTTAGCAGAAAGGAAGACTGGGACAGTGAATAGGTGACATTTTCAGGTTCTGTAAGGGGAAGTAGGCCCTGCTTATAAGACTTGGGGGATGATCCAAAGAACAGAAGGAGGTTCAGATATGTAGCCAAAAAGAATAATGTCCATTACAGTCTGATAAAAATATATTTCAGAGTTTTATGGGATGTGTGCAATAGAGCCATGCACATGGGATCTGGGGGAGGGCAGGGAATTTAGGTCAACTGGTACTGAAGGGAAGGCTTCCTGGAGGGAATGATGCAAAGTCTGAATGAGCAGTAAGAGTGAGCCCAATGAATACAGGAAGGAGGAGAGACTATGCAGAGAAGAGCACAGGACATTCAGTTTCCAAACTTTAGAGAGTGTAGAGTGGGGACCAGACATAGGTGAGCAGCAGTGTTGCATAGAAGTACACGGAGGACCTTGTGTACCGTGGTGGGAGCTTGGAGTTAATTTCGTTGACATTGAAAATCATGGGATGGCTATAAGTTGGGGAATGATATGTCAAAATGTGCCCTTTAGAAGGATAATTTAGATAGCAATATGAAGGGTGGTTTGAGGGAGGCAAATGTAGAGTCAGGGAGTTAGAAAATTGTTGCAGTTGTTTATATATAAGATGATACAGACCCGAGTTAGGGTGGAAAGGAGGGGGTGAATTTGGGACCTTGTGATACCAAAGGGAAAGAATTGATCCTTCAGTAGTTGTGGAGGGTTAGGAAGAGGACATGGCAACTCTTAAATCCAGTACAGGTGACTAAGGAAGTGGTGCGGCCATTGGCCAACAAAAAGAAGTAGAGGAGGAGGTCGTTTGGAGAGGGGGTGATAATGGATTCAGTTTTGGACAGGTTGAATAGGAAATGCCCATAGGATGTCCAAGATGTCAGAAGTTGGATACATGAGTCAGAGTGGATACATGATTTGGCATATCCCCTGGTGGTCAGGACTACAGGGGGCCATGGAGTTGTTTGAGTCAAGTTCATAGAGGGAGAAGGTTGGTAACAGAATCTTTGAGAACAAATACCCATGTTTAAGGAGTGGGCACTGGAAAAGGGCCAAGATGGGCAGTGAGTCAGAATGTGAGCCTGAGGAGTGTGCCACTCCAGTCAGCTATGCATTACAGTGTGACCCACAGTTTAGAGGATGAGCAGGAGCTGGACTGAAAAACTTGTCCTTTGAGTTAAAAAAATTTGGAAGCAATGGGGAACTCCAAACTAATTCCAAAGAATAGATGGCAATGAAAACCAGATTTTGTGGTGGTGAGGAGTAAATAGCAAGTGAGAAAATGGAGACAATGAGCATCAATTGCTTTTGCAAGAAACTTGGCTGAGAAGGAGTGGAGAGAGAAAGGTCACTGGCTAGAAGGAACCCAAAGGTCATAAAAGGTTTTCTTGGAGGGCATGAGAGATGTGAAAGGACAATAAATTTATAGGCTGAAGAAATGCAACCAGTAGAAAGAAGGCAAATAGAAATGCAGGACAGAGGGGAGAAATACCCAGGACCAAAATCCTCAGAACAGATGAAGATAAGAGTGTGCTATTATACCCCACAATTTTTTTTTAATACCAGTTCTTTTTTCTCATCTCTGTAAGAGAGACTTTACTTAAATAGACAAAACATAAACTCTTTCTCAGGCAGATACAAAAATGGGCAAGCTCTTGAAAGCAAGCAACCAGAGTGCTGGAAGTATGGCCAGGCCACCTAGTCCAGAGGCATTCCCTGAGCTTGCCCTCTGCTTTCATGTTGTCTGCTTCTCATATCCCTGTCCTTGCCCCTATTCCAAGGATGCACTGGGTCCCACTGTCTCAGAGGCATTTATAAACAACATTCAACAGATTGTTAAGCCTCTGCCTGTCTTCTCTTCACACAACTAGACTAGGCTAAAATATTCATCACCTTAACTCTTAAAACAAAGGGAGAAAGATAGAATAGAAAACATTATAGCTCTAACTAAATATCTACTACATGAATGAATTAATCCTTTCAAAAAAAGTCCTGCCGTTACTTGCGTGATTGCTGAAGCACTACTTTCTTACCTCTATCCACAGAGATGAAATGATCTCTTCCTTTATTTCTAAGAAAGGAAACTTCTGCCCTCAAGTATCAGAACTTTACTCTCCTGCTGTCCTCCCTTTTTTCTCTGAAGGCATCCCTCTGCTTGAGTTCATAACTCTTCCTCCTTATTACCCGAATTCCCTGATCCCCGGCCTCTGGTGGTGCCAGTCATCAAAACAGAGAATAGAAGAGGAGGAGAGTGTTCATGAGGAAGGAAATTGAGTTAAGTTTAGGGCCTGCTGAATTTGAGGCATCTATGGGTCATCCAGCGGAGCTATCCCCTGGGAAGCTGGCTGTCCTGGAGTTTAGGAGAGAGATCATTAGTGGTGAGCTGAAAACCGGATTCATAGCACTTGCCAATTTCTATGGTGAAAATATGGCTACCATGGCTGATATCACGTCACCAATGATTTAAAGACCAGCTTATAAAGTTCCTGAATATTTAATAATCAACTCTTGTGAGTTTTACACAAGCCAGCTCCAAAATACCACTAGAAGTCGAAAACAGGAGAAAGAAAGATTTTGGAGATAAAGTAGAGTGTGCATGGCACAAAGGGAAAAGAAAATCAAAGGTCTATCTTGTGCCCCTTCAACCTTCCTCATGGAATACAGAGCAAAGTTCATGTCAGGAGAATGAGGAAATCACATGAAAAGTCAGAACAAAATGCAGTGAGGAAAAGGCATCTGTCAGTCTGTCCCACATGGGCTGGCCAACACCTACCTCTTTATCTTTGTGAAGGATATGGTGGCTTTGGGCTGTAAATTTCTTATTGCCATTCCCCTTAAATATCAGCTGACTCCTTTTGCATGGATTACACAGCCACTGACTCCCATGCAGATTTACAGGATGTTTGCCAGACTCGATTTTTTATTTATCATCAGCACTCTGGTCTGTCAGTTGGTCAGTGTATTATTCAGTGTTCTCTAGATAAAAGGAAGCCACAGAATGTGTGTGTGTGTATATATATGTAAAATCTGAAGAGATTTATTGTAGGAATTGGCTTATGTGACCATGGAGACTGGCAAGTATGAATTCTATAGGGCAGGTCGCAAGTTGGAAGCTTCATGAACGTGACATTGAATTCCCCAGGAGAAGCTGACTGTCTGGAGTAGTGATAGAAATTCTTTCTGACTGCTGAAATACTCAGTTCTCCCTTTCAGGCATCTGATTGATTGGATGAGATTTCTCTCATTGCTGAAGGCAATCTTCTTTGTTGATTGTAGATGCAATCAGGTGACTAATGATTCAAATCATGAAATATCTTCACAGTAGCAATCAGGCTAGGATAAACTACCACTGCCATCATCATGACCTTCTACTACTACTAAGCATTTGTTTCTCAAGTATCAGACACTGGGTCAAGCACTTCAGATATGTTATCTCAAATGATCCTTATGGCAACTTTATAAGATAGGAATTGCTAAACCCACTTACAGATTAGGAAAGTGATACTCAGAGAGTTTAAGTAACTTTGTAGTCCACAAGAATGCAATCCTGATGATAAGACTCCTGGGCCATGGGAGTCCACCATGGCCAGCTTGAGGCTTTGCCAGAACACTCAACAAAGCAAAACTGTGCCTTAATATCACACGTTATGGGCAGCAGGTACTATTTCCTCAGGCCTGGACAAATGGTCTTCATTGCCTCCCTCAGGGGAACAGTCATTCAAGGCAAATGAGGGAGAAGTTTTGGAACAATAAGTGATGAGATTCTGACAAACAAAATGGATTCTTCTTGCTTATAAGGATGGCTCTCTGTCTCAGCAGAGCCTTTGAACTGTCTTTTTCTAACTTTGTTTTCCCAAACCATCTGGGCCTTGTTACTGCATTAGGCATCACCTGGGGCATCACGGCCATTCTGAGGGCATCTGGTTTCCTTCAGGGCTAACATACACTGACGTCCTGGCAGGAGGGGAATAGAACCAACCTCAATTTCCATTTGGAAAGGTATCCAAGTCTCCATGGTAGTAAACAGAGGTAGGGCTGGCCCTGGGAAGTGTTGGCATATTAATAACAATAGGAATAGGAATACTAATAGCCATGGCGATAAGAAGAAGAAAAGGAGAGAAGAGAAGATAATGATTTGAGAAGCACATGCTAAGTGCCAGTTCTGTGCTGGGGACTCTGTGGACATTCACAGCTCATCTAGCCAGTCATGGGCACCTCTGATGCTCCAGATGGGGCAGGAAAAATACAGAATTCAGTGGCTCTTTTTATTCCTGAGTTTTGATGTCCTTCAGCTGATTATTGTAGGAATTTTCCTTTCTTGCTGGTGAAGTGGCAAGGGTGAGAGCTGTGGACATCCAAGGTGAGTGCTTAGGGGTCAGCTGGAGGGCACTACAGCCTGTGAGTCAGAGAGGGGAGGTAGGTGGCTGGACTCCAGCTCCATGTCCTAACTGCATTAGCACCTTGGCCCAGTTCACGCCCAGCCTGGGTGGCGGGCCAGGAATGGAAAAAGCCTGATTTAATTTCAATTAAGATGGTGCCCTTGGCCTCCTTGTGATAGCTCAGCAGACAATCTGAGCTCCAAATCTGTCCTTCCTCCCAACCTGAAGGCCCATGAATTGCTCTCAAGAACAACCCAGCACTGATCCAGGCACGATCATATGTGCAGCACACACACACTTGGTTCTCAATCTCATGGGTCTTCTTGACTCCCAGTCACGAGGCACCTCTGCCTTGGGGAGTCTATTCCATTTACCACTGTTCCTTTCAATAGTTCTCCACACACACAGCCATACCTGTGTGCTGGTAAATGCTAGTCATTTGGGTAGTTTTGCTTGGAGAAGAGGTTTCCTAACTAGATGACACTTTTTTGATTCTTCTTTATATAGTCTTCTTCATGGAACCTTGAGATCAGCACTTCCCTGCCCAAAGTTACTCTTTCTCTGGTATATTTGAGGAAAGGGGACTTGTCTCACACCCACTTCTGTGTCTTGTCCATGAACCAACCACATTTCTCCAGCACTCCATCTCCATTTTGGGCCTCTATTCACTTGGCTGGAGCCACCTCAGTCCCTTCCCAATGACACACAGACTCAAAGCTGGGTGAGCAGTTGCTTTACTGATCATTCGTTTGTGCACTGAGTGCTATCTTTTCATGACCAAATAACTCACCAAGAACTTCAGTGAATAAAAGCCCTTTTAGTCTGCAGGAAAATCATGCCACTGCCTTAAGAATCAGATATAGCTGCATGCATGTGTGGGTGAAGTTATCTCTGAGAAATCACTACCTTTCCTGGTAGGTAGCAACATGGGAGCAAGGAGAAACCCCAACAAATACCTATCCATTTGTTAGAATCTCAGTACTATTGTCATTCTTTCTCAGATCTTTGTGGCCCAGTTAATAGGGTGGAGGTGCTTGCGTGTTTGTCCATCCTAGGCAGCTCTCTCTGCAACAAATGGCATCTCATATCTAAGTAACTCATTATAAGTTTGTTTCAAGCTAACATATAGCTTCATGCAGTCATTCAGGGACCCAGGTTCCCTCTGTACCATGCGACCACCCACTTCTAAGATCTTGGAGTCCTCTCCATTCAGCAGGCAGATGGGCAAAGAGAATGAGGATGGCTTGTGGGACATTTATATGTGTCTAACTTGGAAGTGTCAGCCATAATTTCCGGACACATGCCATTGTTCAAAATTCAGTTTCATGGCCACACCAAATTCCAAGGGAGGCTGGGGAATATCATCTAGCAGTCCAGGAAGAAGTGTAGAATATGGATGCAGCAGTGTCTGCCACCTTTTTTGGGGGGTAGCTTCCCTCCACTACAAGTTGGATCTCCCTCCAGAGGTCAATCCAAGTTTAAAAAGAACTTTTTGAATCTGGCACCTGTCATGGGTAGGAGGATAGCCGTAAAGCTGGTACCTTTATAGGTAGAAGGATGACCATGGAGCTGATGCCCCTTGAATCTTTTTCTGGACAACCCCATTGAAGTCAAAGGCAAAAGGACAGGCAGAGAGCAAGTACCTGAATATTAAAAGGAGGATCATTAAGTCATTACCAGTTTTACACAATTAAATATGGCAGGCACATAATTTTAATAATTTGGCATCTTACCTCTTTCCCATTTCCTCCAAACATAGCAGAGGAACAAGCATTTATTCTTTCCCCTCTTACATCTGGAAGGCTTGCCTTCAAAGCTTCAGGAGAGACCACATTCACTCCCAAACAAAAACAAAAATAAAAATAAAAACTCTCGTGAAATCATAGCAACTTAGTGGGAGGAGAATGAAATGTTCTCAGCTCTCTCTTACTGAAGAGGTAAAGGGAATATAAATAAATATAGACAGTGCAATTTACTTTGCTGAGGCATAAAAATTATAGGGTTTCAATCTACAGAAAGAAACTGAAGAATTTTTTGAGGCTAGGTAAGTACATTGTGTGCAGTTGGTTTCTGATTCTCCTAGAAGACTCCCTTGAGAGAAGGCTTGATATCCAGAGAGAAGGGCGCAGAAAAAGTGGTCATACACCCTGGTGTGCCCAGGACAGCCGTGGGTCACGCCCTGTTCTTCCAGTGTAATCCCTAACAGTCCCTTTGCTCTTAAATGTGTCCCAGTTGGGATGATAATTTATATGATCGTGTGGTGGACATTTGAATAGAGAGCGCCTCTGCTGCACTTAACACCACTGTGGCAAAAAAAGGCTTGTAAGCAACATCAAGAGAATGGTTAAGTGAATCACGGCTTATCTCGAAGGAGGAATCTGCCAAATGATGATTCTGTGCAACATCTTAAAGCCCTAAACCCACAGTACTGCCACAGCCTTCTAAATGGTTTGCTTGCCTCCAGTCTTGCCCCCTCTATTGTGGACCTGTAGCACCAAGTACAATGGCACAATTCCAGGGGATGCCATTCCCTTAGACCATGATGTGAATGGTGCTACAGCACAGTCGTGGACTACGCAACCCGCCCAGCTGTACAGGCGGGTCCTGAATGTGTTTCTCATGCTGCAGCCTCAATGCTTGTTTTTAAAACGAACACATTGAATGTGACATTTCTCTGTAACAATGCTGAATTTTACTGGAGCCCTGTGGCCCCAGAGAACAGCAGCTGTTAAAGAAACCCTTCCATCTTCTGTATTGCTGAAAATGGATTACCGCAAAGAAACATCATTCCTCATATGTCTTAGATAATACTCAGAAATGTTCTCTTGCCTACCTATGACAAGGCCAGGCACAGACTCTCCAAGTTTCCAATCTTTGCCTCATAAATGATTAGCTGGACTGCTCGTGCCCACTGATCAATCAGAACAAAGTGCTTGTTAATTGAACTTACATTCAGTCTCACTCCTTCCTCCAAGTTCCTGAACTTTGACCCACCCTCAGCCTGAGGCAGGAAGAAGCTGGCCTCAAGGCAGAACATTCTGTACCCATTCAACCACCAGCTCATCCCACTTCTTCACACCTGGTTTTTCCTAGCCTTGTTTATTCCTCCCTATTAAAAAAAATACCTCTTTTTGCCTAAGCCTAGAGAAGGCTGCAGACCTTATGATCAGAGTTTTCTCTCCATTGCCCAAGTCCCCCTCGCCCTATTGCAATAGTCACTTTCCCCACCTTGAACACAATGCACTAATCTTTCCAAATAAAGTTTCTTCTTACCTTACTTGTTTTTAACAACCACTTGAAACTATTCCAGGGTGATGCAAAGGTAGCTCCGTTGTAGAATTCTCGCCTGATGTGCCAGAGACCTGGGTTCGATTCTAGGAGCCTGCACATGCCAAAAAAAATAATCACAAAAAACAAAAAAAGTATTCCATGCCTCTGCATTAACCTCAGAAGTACAGACTCCTCATCTGGCTAAGAGGGCAGGGCATGAGGATCTTTGGCCCCTCCCACACTTCTAGCCCCTCCTCTTGCCCTTCTTCATCACAGAGTCCAAGCTCCCACCAAACCGAATTACTCTCCTGTCCTCTGTGCTGGTTTGAAAATATTATGTACCCCAGAAAAGCCACGTTTTAATCCTGATTCAGTCTTGTAGGAGCAGCTTTTCTTTTAATTTTGATTCAATACTGTAAGTTAGAAACTTTAATTAGATTACCTCCGTGGCAATGCGGCATGCCTAATTGTGGGTGTGAGCTTTTGATTAGATGGAGATGTGACGCTACTTATTCCAGGTGGGTCTTGTTTAGATTACTAGAGTCTTTAAAAGGGGAAGCACTTTGGAGAACCCTCAGAAACGACAGAGCCTACAGAAACAGAGTTTACAGAAACTTCAGAGCAGAGCAGACACAAATGCCAACACTTAAAGAACAGAGACACAGATGTTTGGAGATGCTTAGAGCCCAGCAGATGTTGCCATGAGATGCTAAGCAAGGCAGAACCTGGAGAGAGCCAAGGGAAGCCAAGAGATGAAAGCCAGCCCTGGAGAAGTAAAGTGAGGAACCCCCACAGGAACAGGGGCTGAAAGCAACAGAGCCCAGGAGTAAGGGACCAGCATACCTTCCCAGCTGACAGAAGTGTTCTGGATGCATCAGCCATTCTTACGTGAAAAAACCTCTTGTTGGTGCTTTAATTTGGACACTTTCACCTCCTTAGAACTGTAAACTTGTAAGTTATTAAATTCCCTTTTTAAAAGTTGTTCCATTTCTGGTACATTGCATTCTGGCAGCTTACTAACTAAAACATCCTCCAAACTCCATATTCCTACTCTCCTCTGACCCTTGCCCACGCCATGAAAAATGCTCTTCCCTCACAGGAAGAGAACATCCTTCCCAATTCCTCTTTGCCAAGCTCACTCTGACACATCTTTTGGGTCTCAGATAATAGAACACCCCTTCCAGGAAGCCTTCCTTGAAGACCCTCTCCAAGTCAATGTTGGTGACCCTCTATTGGGCTTCCATAACCCCTGCCATATACTTCCATATGCTCAGGACACTGAATTGTCCACATTGTTTATTTTTCATTTCTTGTCTTGTTCTTCACTGGACCCCTGAGAGTCTGGCACAGAGCCTGGTGTCATAATCCATGCACAATAAATACTTCCTGGATTTAAGTTGAAAAGCAGAATAAAGTTAGTGTGCATGCTCTGGTTATAACTATATAAAAATACAAATAGAGAATGTTTAGAAGGAATTATGCCAAAATGATAACAGTGGTTGTGTTTGTATGGTAGGATATTGGCAGTTCCACCAATTTTGGCGGTTTACTTTTCTCTAGTTTCCAAGTTTCCTATCATATGATTATGTTATTTTATAACTTTAAAAAATATGGTTTAAAAACACACTTGGCAGAACATTTTTATTCTCAGCCTGAAGCTGATTTGTTTCAGGTTATATTCAAAGGAAAATGGTTTCCTTATGACAAAAGATTCTGAATGGTGCCCTGGAGTTGCCCCTGATGGGACTTGATCTCTGTGCTGTTAACTTGGGGGATGTGATCTGCCTAGAGAATGGCTCATTACTGCTGTATGGGTTTTCAATAATGAACAATAGTCACCTTGGCAGGTAAGGATTCCCCAGATGGTGAGATTGCCCTGGAGAATCTGCATTACAAAGATGTCCAATAGAAAGAATGCTGGAAGACTGGTGAGGTCTGGATATCTTGGGTAAGACAAGGCTACATAGCATTATTCCCTAGTTCTTAGCTTTACCCAAGGGGAGAGAAGCTGCCAAACACCTGAGGATATTTATAGCCCAAGCTAATAGCCTCTGTGGGTCTATAGAGTCACACAGCAGCTGGTGTTCATTAGCTGAGCAGCCAAGTTATACGTGTGGTCTTGGGAAAGGAGCTACCTCTGGGATAGAAGTTAGAATTATTGAAGGTGAGAGATGACGTGGTGGGCTTGAAATGGTGGGACAAGAGAATAAAGGGTAACAGCAACTAATATCTACTGAGCTCTTGTCTGTGGCAAGCATGTGCAGGGCCCTTTAATAAGCCTCTTTTTGGCCTTTCCAGTAGCCGTCACCCACCATCTCTTTCATTGTCACAGAGCCCTTGTCATTGTAAAGACTGAAAATACCAGACATCTATTTTTTCAGACTCCTTTGCAGTTAGAACATATGACTCCATTTTGATCGATGGAACCCAAAGAGAAGGTGGTTGGGGGCTCTCGGAAGGGTTTCCCTTCCTGATAAAATGTGACAAACGAGAAGAAGTGTTTTTTTCACCAGACATTTTCATGTCTAGATGTGATACCTGGAACTGTGGCTGCCATCTCATGACTATGAAGAAACAAGCCTCCAACCAAAGTCCAAATACCTTGGAAAATATGGAAAGAGCCTAGCCTTTGATAATGTTGCTGAGCTGGTGAAGCAACCCTGGAACCAACCTGGAACCAACCTTTCCCAGCGATGGGAAGTAATGAAACCTGCTTTAGTTGGGTATTTTGTTGTATGTAGCAAAAGACGGACAACACTTCTTTAATCCTCATGAGAACCCTATGGTGATTGTTTTATCAGACCCATTTTAAAGGTAAGGAAACTAAGTCAGAAAGGTTATCTGGAACCAAAACCTGGGCCCTTTTCACCACACACCATGCTTATTTGTTCATTACCTAAGAGCTGGGAGCTGTTCATTCGAACTGTTATTCTTTTCTGATTATACAAAGTCTGTAGATCCATGAGAGTACTTTGTGAACTGGTGCTGTGAAGACTTCAGGTACCATGTTCCTACCCTCAGGCCGGAGGTTCTCCTGGCTGCACAGCAGAATCACCAATGGAGTTTTAAAACTTCTGATGTCCAGGCTACTAGGCAGAACAATTAAAGCAAAGCTCTGGGGGTAGATTCCAGACATCAGTGCTTTTTAAAGCCCCCATGTGATTCCATTTCTTGATTCCAAGGTACTGTTGCCTCGGTTGAGCTCCATTGTTCTGTACAGGGTGCCATCAGGTGGCTTTTAAGCAGAAGTAATTTGTAAGTATTTAAATTCAATATTTAAAAAAGATTGTAATTGCCTTGAAGGCAAGAGACAGGTCCACTTTTGCTTCTCTCTTATTTCTTCCCCTTCTTCTAATAATCCATATACAATTTCTTATGATTCTAAGGTCATCCTGTGCCTTTTGCCTGGAGTGGGGGGAGGGGCTTGATTTGTAGTATTTGCTAATGTCTGTGGGGTAAATACTCCCTGTATGGCTGAGTTCAAGCTAACAATGTGATGTCATCTGTCTGGCAAAATTCCTGAAAATATAATAATCAGCTCTCACAAACCAGTGTGAGCCATTTCCAGCCCACAACCGATGAGGTAAGGTCCCATACCAAGTGACTTCAGGGCACAAGAAAATAACTCAAATAAGTGAAGTGGAGCAGGTGTAAGATATTGGGGCATGGTGGGGACTGTGGAAAACTGGACGACAAATGCCTGTTTAATGGTATTCCAATTCAAGTATCTGGGGAAACTGCCTGCTATAGAAAACTGCTTACAGCTTGAATTTAGTTCCTACAATTCCAAAATTAGGCAATTAATTAATGTTTGATGAATGAATGGATAAATTTAAAAGTCCATAACTGGATTTTTTTTTTTTGCCTGTCACATCCTTTTCCCAATTATTTGGCTTGCAAATTAGGCTGAGGGATTTCCTGTCAGGATTTGCTCTCTAGAAATTGCTGCTGACCCTCTGACTCTGGCAGTTCCCAGAGATTCACTTCAGTTAGAAGCAGAGACAGGAACTTCCCAGCACTGGGTTATAGATGCTCCTGCCTGATGCAATCACCTGTCCTGAGCGTGATTAGGCTCAGGTACATTTTGGAGGGAGAGCAGGATAAGCATGGAGATGCTTCACAAGGGCCTTTCCCTCATTGCCCAGTAACCAAGTTGAGCTAAGGATGCCAGACATTTTCTATGGAAACAGACAATGCCCCTAAACCCTTCTGCCTTACAGAGAGCTCCAGTAGGTTCCTGGACAAAAGTCACAGGATCTTTTCATATCTCACCCCATGGTGAAAAACAAGTCAGGTCCACACTACTTGAATGAATAAAGATGCCTAATGCATTCTCTCTTTTTCAGGCATTTCAGACTTCACCTTGGCACTTCAGACCTGTTCCTCTTCAGTGCATTCCTTGTCTGTCTGCACCAAAAGTCCCTCCAGATTTCTGGGCTGTAGCTCACATCTCCCTTGACCCTTGGCCTAAGTTCACCTTCTGGACCTGACCTCAAACTGACCAGCAGCCCCTGGTAGTTTGGGCCCTGGACCTCAGGTGAGCACACTCCCCCTGCACAAGTGGTTCTGGGCTTCAGTCACCATGGCCTTGGCATTCTTGACTCCTAGCAGAACTTGGCTGTTGACCTTTGCCTTGGTGGTCCACAGAGATCACTTCTCATGGACATGATTTGTCCTGTGATTCATAAAAACTCTCGATTACCTGACCCTTGCTTGGCAAAACTGTGTATATATTAAACTTCATTAATCCTCATTACGATTCTGAAGAAAGGAGGTTATTTTTCAACCTGCACTGGTACAAATTCACAGACAGGCAGGTCCCGCAGGTATTTCACTGCTTGGATGGGCAGACTGCTGGTGGGAGAATCAGCTGGCAGGTTTGTGAATAGCCAGACATTCCAGCTTCTGCCAGTCACCTTTTATGAAATCCGATGAAGGAGCCTTCACAATATTGGGGGGGCGGGGAATCACAGGGCTTAGGGCCAGAAGGTATGTTAAGGGTCATTTATTCTAACTCTCTGTAAACTGCCTGAGACCTAAAGCTTTTGTTTTGTGTCTCGACATGCCCTGTTCCTGACACTCAAAGATATCTGGAGCATGAGCTGTCCCAGAGAAATCAGGTACGATGCCTGTGGTAGTTAGATTCAGTTGTCAACTTGGCCAGGTGAAGATACCTAGTTCTGTTGCTGTGGACATGAGCCAATGGTATGTGAACTTCATCTGTTGCTGATTACATCTGCAGTCGGCTAGGAGGCGTGCCTGCGGCAGTGAATGATGTTTGACTTAATTGGCTGGTGCTTAAATGAGAGACTCAACATAGCACAGCCCAAGCAGCTCAGCATACCTCATCTCAGCACTCACAGTTCAGCCCAGGCCTTTGGAGATGCAGAAAGAAATCACCCCGGGGAAAGTTGTTGGAACCCAGAGGCCTGGAGAGAAAGCCAGCACAGATCGCTTTGTGCCTTCCCACGTAAGAAAGAACCTCAGTTGAAAGTTAGCTGCCTTTCCTCTGAAGAACTAACAAAATAAATCCCCTTTTATTAAAAGCCAATCCTTCTCTGGTGTGTTGCATTCTGGCAGCTAGCAAACTAGAACAATGCCCGAGCCCCACAGCAGGTGAGAGTGTAGCTCAGAGCCTGACCTCCAAGTTAGGGCTCTGATAATGTCAGTGCTAGGTTGGTCACCATAGGAACATTTGGGAGGCATGAGATTCTAAAGAAGTCCCTAATCCACACAAAGCTCTAAATGCTAGGTCTACAATCAAGTGAGTTAGAGGGTTTTAGGATATAAATCTAATAATGGAAGATTTGCAACAGATGTCTTTGTTCATTCAACTAGCATTGACCGACTTGTTTTTCATTGGGCAGTAAGTTTTACAAAGATCCTGTGGGTTTTGTACAAGATCTTACTGAGGTCTCTGAGAGGTAGAAGGGTTTAGGGTCATCTCTGTTTCCACAGCTGCCCAAGGATGGAAAGTATCAACAGATACTTAGCTCAGCTGATCCAGACACGGGGTGTTGAGAGGAGGCTCCTCCTGTAGTAACTCCACAAACACACTGCTCTGCCTCCAAAATATACTAGGATCTGACCACTTCTCTCTATTTCTTCCAACTTAATCCAATCCACCAGCACCTCTCACCTGGATGACTGTGTCATCAGCCTCCCCATCAGCCCATCTGTTTCCATTCTTACACTATCTATTCCCACGGTAGCCAGAGAGACCTTTTCAAAACAGTAAGTCAGATGTTTCCCTCCCCCATTAGAAATCATCCACCTCCCCACCTCCTTTCAGCTGAATTCCAACCCCCCCCCCACACACACACAACCTACAGGATGGACATAAGCTGGCTTTTGCCTCCTTCTGCCACCTTTCCCCTTCCCCTTTGTCTTGCTTTTTACCCTCCAGCCACACAAAGGCTTGATTCCAGCCACTGAAATCCATGGTCCCCCTCTGCCTGGAAAGCTCTTCTTCCCTCTGGCTGGCACCTTCTTGTCCTTCAGGTCTCAGCACAAATACCACTCTCCCCACCCCACCAACTACTTACTCCCATTGCTGGAACACAATGCTATCAGGTTAGTGTCTGGCTTACCTGTTGTCTTTATCATTTTTGTGCTGTGAGGACCATGAGAGAAAGATCCTTACGTGGTCAAGCTTATCCCTGTGCTCCAACACCTAGAAGGGTATCGCCTCATTGTAGCTGTTCAGTAAATAGCTCATCAGTGATTGAATTTTCCAGGAATTCAGTCATATCATTGGTCAAAATGTGTTCTCCAAATTTCACACAGTCAACCCCTCATAGAGCCTACAGCATTTGAATGATGGTGATAATGCTACATGTGGCAGAGAGCATGAGCTCACTAAACATTCCACCTGCCTCTAACACTTCCCAGACTCCTTGACTCTCAGTAGGCTAGTTCTGGACAGTGAAACATGTTAGAAGTCACACGTGCCACTTCTGGCTGGTGGCAGTGAAAAGCCTGGGTGGGTTTCTCTGTCTCTCTTCCCCCACACTGTACATTCCACTGGGTGTAGCTATGAAGTGGGGCAGGCTCCATCACCTGGGCCTCTGCGTGGCTCTGTGGAGCTCAGCCACCCTCCTCCAACTGCATTGACCCATAGCTTGAGCAAGAAATTAAGTTCACTGAATAAAGCCCCATGGACTTGGGGGCTTATGGGTTAGTGCATCATACTGAGCCTATCCTGACTAATGCAGTAGCCAACATGTTATAAGCTCTTACTGCATGATAGGACCTTTGCGTGGATTATCTCATTTCCTCTTTACAGCAACCTCATAAGGTAGATGTGATTATTTCTCTCATTTTACAGGCAAAGAAACTGAGGGATAGAGAGGTTGAACAATTTGCCCAAAGTCGCACAGTTTGAAAGTGGTGAAGTTATGATTCGAATTCAGGCCATCTGCTTTGAATTACTCTAGTCTACTTTTAAGAAGCACTCCACTTTGTGAATTAACCTTTTTCAGCAGTACAGATAAAATGTAAAGTCATTAAGAAGTCTCCCTATGGTTATCATAAGAACATCTTTGAGATAATACGAATTTAAAGAGATGCTGCTCCAGACTTGCTTTTCTTTGTCTTCTAATAAGTAGTAATTGAATGATGCTGTAAGAGGGTCTGGTTTATGGATCCAGCCTGCTATTATGCCAACTAATTTTAAAACATAAGCTTCAGACCTGAGGCCATATTGATTCTGGAACATTCACCACTAATTGCTGAGAGGCTGCTGTTAAGAAGAACATAAAGGAAAAAAGCTCTCATGTCAATATTTGTTACTAACCTTGACAAATAAACATTTTAAGTGATGGTGACTTTTTCCTCTTTTAAAGCTTTAATTACTGGCTTGCACATGCTGCAATCATTTTGTTCTTGTTTGTGTTTAATAGTCTGTAATCCATTTTAATTACATTCTTTGCTTATCAAGAATAGACTCCTGAGCATGGATGGAACAAAATTTAACTTCTGTGCCCTTATTTCCCCCCTCTTCTTCTCTATTCAACATTTGAAAAATGCTAGCTGGGATCTGAAAACATTTTAAAGAAAAAAACTTGCTCTTTAAGCCTAAAACAAACCAAACCATTGAAAGGATATTTCTTGCTGTCTTTTCCACTGCCAGTTCACTGACTAAAGAGGTTGGACAGACCAGCTTCCTATATTAAACTTAGAGTGTGAAACTTGTCAAGAATTTGGGGAGGATGTGTGCTGGGGGTGGGGAAGGGGACTTCGAGGATGAGCACAATATTTCCCTTCTTCATCTGGGTCGTGAACACGTGGGTGTCTTCCTCTAACAATCCATAGATCTTGAGCATTTATGTTTCATGCAACTTTCCATATGTGTGTTGCATTACTATTAAATGCTATTTAAGACAATGAACATAGCTGGAAGTTCAGTGTTGTTTTTGTGCTCTAGTTGGAGGCAATCATTTAAAGACAGGTGGGACTAGTTTTTTGTTTTGTTTTGCTTTGTTTTAACCACTTCTGACTCCTATTTTCATAGGTCCTTATTTACACGAGTAGGGATTATATATTTCTGCAAAGCAGAAAATGCCACCAAAACATAAATCCTTCCCCCTCCCTTCTTTTCTCCTTTGTCCCATTCACAAATATTTTATAAGCCTAGTTTATGAACTATCTGTGGTGGATTTGATTATTGTTTCCAATTCCTCACTCCCCTCTAATAGGATTATGCATCAATGCCCTTTACCATGTAATTTACCCATTGAAGGCAGAGCATACTTCCCAACCACACTGACTTTGTCTTAGCCACATCACTTGCTTTGGTCAATGAAGGGTTAGCAGCTGTGATGTAAACAGAGGTTCTAAATGTGCTTCCAAGGTTTGGCTTGCTCCTTGTGTGTCAGTGGATCTGTCATGTAACTACTCCCCCTGCAGACCTGCAGCCTGAAGCAAAGCCACCCTGCTGAGCCCAGCTCATATAGCTCAACAGCAGATGTCCTGCAGACCCATGAGCATAAAACTAAATGTTTGTTGTTGTCCCACTGAGATTTTGAAGTTATTTGTTATACAGCAATATAGCAGCAATAGCTGACAAATACACTACCTTCACACATAATTATATAGATCAATATTCCTGTCAGGAATAGATACCTTGAGAATAACTGCATTAGGGCCACTTGGACTGATGGAAGAGTGGGGTAGAAACAGGGGTTGAAAAACACTGTTATGAACCACAGGCATAAGTTTATAACAACTAGAATACTTGGAACGGTCACTTTTCATAGTAAACTAAAGGTCACTTTGCAAGGCCTACTAAAGATTATCTTGTAATTTGTTCTCATGGTTTCCTCCAAACTCTCTACTTCTAAGTAGTTTTGAACACGTTTGAAAATAGAAATGTTAGAAATAATAGTGGAACTGTTGTTAAGTCTATAACTCTACAAAAAGGAAGTAAGGAAAGGGAAGGAAGTTTCAAATTAGAGAGCCGAAAATCTAGCAGTTGATATCCAGGGAGACAGTAGAGGAAAAATGAGTGAGTTCATAGGCAACATATTCTTCATATTGACTTGTACAGGAGAAAAATTATAAACTGAAATATTAACTTAAACAGAACTCTGGTTTAAAACAAACTCTAATTTACCTGGCAATCTGCAGATAGGTAATATTTATTGAGTATTTTGTTAAGTACTTAGCACATATTATCTTATTAAATCTAAAAAACAATCTCAAGTATTTTTATCTGCCTTGTACGGGCAAGGAAACAGATACTCAGAGAAATGAAGTCACTTGCTCAAGATCACATGGCTAATATGTATTTGTATTATTCAGCATAATACTAGCGGAACTAAGGAACCAAATAACAAAATCTCTGGTGATTTATGTAATAGATAGATAGAAGATATTTTTTGCTTGCCTAATAGTCAGTGTGGGTTTTCCTGGTCTATGAGAATCTCATACAGTGATTCAAAGTTTGAGGCTTCTTTATTGTGTGGCTTTACCTGCTCTAGGAATTCAGAATCCTCTGTATATAGCTAATGAGTAGGATGGAGAAGCCATGCCTATTTCTTAACTACTTTCACCAGGAACTCACATGCACCATTTCTTCTCACATTCACCATGAAAGCTAGTCACCTGATTCTACTTAGACATGAGGTGAGGCTGAGAAATGTAGTTCCTGATGGGACAGCTACTTCCGCAACAGAACTGTGTCAGTTGTTTCCTCCAGGAGTCAAATGCTGAGACTGATTTGTAGTCTAAGAGTTTTAATGGAGGATAACTCTTGTGAAAGATAAAAGGGGGAGGAAGCAGGTGTTTTGGCTTGCTAAAGCTGCCAGAATGCAATATACCAGAAATGGAATGACTTTTATAAAGGGAATTTATTACGTTATATATTCACAGCTCTAAGGCCATGAAAATGTTCCAATTAAGGCACCAACAAGAAGTTACCTTCACTCAAAAAAGGCTGATGCCATCTGGAACACTTCTGTCAGTTGGGAAGGCATGTGGCTAGCTTCTGCTGGGCCCTTGCTCCTGGGCTCTGTTGCTTTCAGCCTCTGTTTCCTGTGGAGATCCCTTACTTGGCTTCTCTAGGACTGGGTTTAATCTTTTGGCTTCCCTTGACTCTCTTCAGATTCTAGCTTCCTTAGCCTCTCATGGGAATGCATATGGCAATGTCCGCTGGACTATGCCCATGTCTAGGTATCTGCTTTCTCTGTTGGCGATTCCAAGCATCTCCAAACATCCATGTCTCTTCAGCTCTGAAGCAACTGTTCTCCAACCATCTGCATCTGAGGTTTTTCCAAAATGTTTCCCCTTTTAAAGGACTCTAGTAAACTAATCAAGACCCACCTTGAATGGGAGGAGTCACATCTCCACCTAATCAAAAGGCCACACCTACAGTTGAGTTTGTCACATCTCCATGGAAACCATCCAATTAATGTGTCCCACGCTAAGCAATAGGTCTGGCTCCACATGACTGAATTAGGATTAAAGCATGGTTTTTCTGGGGTACATAATAGTTTCAAACTGGGACAGCAGGGTTGGGCAAGAAGAGCCACTGGACTACAATATAGATAAAATGAAATTTCTGTCAACCCAATGGGAAGCTCCAGAGCAAAGACTGTCCATTAGAGGAGCACTGGTTGGTCTGAAATGGCCAGCTCTAGTGCCCCAGCTATGCCCAATCATTGCTGGATACCCAATATCACCAAAGAGATGGTTTGGCTTTAACAGTAAAGAAAATTGCACCCTGTGCAACTGAGCAGCAGTAATTTCTTAAAGGGAGAGCTGAGTGGTGTCCCTCCATGACTGCCACAAACACTATATAATGGAAGAAAAAACACAATTTTGGGCTGTCCGATAAGACTCTCTGTCACAGTAGTGGAGGCCAGATTTGAATTTGACTCCAGAGCCATGTTTGTCTAAACTGCTCATGTGTTGCGCTGTCTTTCACTGTCCTGAGATACCCCAATGCCTCATTGTCTCTGAGCCTTTGTGGAGCCATTTTAATTTTATTCTCCAGCATCCATTTCCTCTTTTCCTGGTGAGAGACCCCAGTTTTTTTGGGATTCACATCTCATCCACTCTCAGTCCATGTGATTTGGTTAGGGCTTTCCATGTTCACTGCACCAGCTCTATGGTTAGGCATGTGACCTAGGTCTGAGCCAATCAGTTGATCCCTATACCCCCAGCCATAGAGATGTTTTCAGTGTTGGACACATGACCCAACTGGAGCCAATGATGTGCAGTGAGATTTCTGATAGCATACTGGACTAAATGATGTGGGGCTGGAGCTGTGCAGCCATCTTACCACCATGAGGTGAGAACATGGTGCCTTGTGATCACCTTGGGGTACAGGAGAGTGAAGCCAACACAGTGGAAGCAGAGTCTGGAGATGGAGAGAAACTAAATCTCAATTATCATGTCTGAGCCTAAAATCTATTTGTGTCTGAACCCAAACATAGACTTTTCAGTTACATCTGTCAATAAATTTCCTTTCTTATTCAATTCACTTTGAATTGGATTTTAATCCCTTCCAATTGAATGATCCTAACTAAAGTATAACTGCAAGATTGGAAAAATATCCAACTTGGAAATACTTACTCAGAAATATTCATTCAGAAAGTCATTCAGGAAACAAAACAGTACAGCTCTGGTGACCAAGTGATCTTGTCTCCACACTCAGGTTTCCTCTGACAAGTGCTTGGCCATCGGAATCTTCCAGTCTTCTCCCTCAACATCATGGATTTTTGCTGCCTCATGGCTTTTGCTTATTGTCACTCCTCTCTGTATATTTTAGCTTGTGACTCTACTACCAGTTGCTAACTTTTAATTCCATTCCCTCATTAGAAAGAACTGGACACATCTGGTTAATCACTGACATTCCCATTAACAAATTTCAAACACCAGGTTACCTCACAGAATGCCAGCCTATCTATGTATTGGCTGCCCCTGGATCAACACCCTCTTCTGATCCATTCAGCCCAGTCTGGGGTGGTGCTATCATGTGGTAGAGAGAATAGCTAAACAAAGTACTTTGGAAGAAATGGCTAGTAGCTTGACAAAAATGTCAAGACAATTCAATGCAGGGAGGGTAGTCTTATCAACAAAGATGCTCCAGGGAGCAAACTCCCTTGTAACTCTTACCTTCTTAACCCAGAGCAGGAATTGGGGGTGGTGGTGGTGGTAGTGATTCCTGACATCTAAAAATGGCTGAGGTGGACTCCAATCAAGCTCAGCCCCCATCTCTTTGTAAACCACAGACGGGCATATTCCTCAACTCTTCTGCCCCAAGGAACTTTGTTTGAAACAAAGTTTATTTGCCTATTTGCGTTCTAAGCTGTGTCCAGGGAATCCCCACAATCAGATTTGAACCTTTGAAAGCATGTATCAAATTTCACATTTGATGCCTCCTAGCCCACATCTCTTTTCAGCCAGTCCACAAAATTCCCATGAATGGTGGTTACCTTCCCCACCAGAGACCAAGAGAACCACAATTGAAAGAGATCTCTCAGCTCCCCAGAGCCAGAGTATAGTTTATGTCTAATTAGGCATCTCCCTCACACATCCTGCTTGAGGAAAATAGATCCTTATTCCTTTGGAGCAGGAAGTTGTGATTGCTTTGGTGGTGCAAAGCTTGTGTTGAGAGGTGTCCAGAACCAATTTATAAGAGACATTAAACACCACTGGAAACACGAGATGAAGAAAATGTTAGTGGTTGATCTCTTATGGAAAACTCTGAGTGGTTGGAAGAAATATTTTTGTACGTTCCTTGCAGCCAGTAGTGGCCAAAACACTTTCTCAAATGTACGGAGCCAATAAACAGCAAGGTTTTTGTTCTCCTGGGTGAGGGGTGCAGGCCTCAGGACAGATGGGAATTGCCCTGGATGATTAAGGAAAGGAGGTGGCAGGTCTCCCACATAGCCCTAAGTTGAAAATTATGTCAAGCTTATCCATTAGGGGAAAACAGGCACTCTTGTGCCCTGGTGGTAGGAGTTCCAATAGATGCAGGACAATTTGGCAATCTCTATGAAGAGTAAAACATACTGTCCCTTGAATTCAGCTATTTCCGGAGCACCTGTTAAAGCAATCCTGGGCTGCTCCATATTCCCCTCTGTGGCAAGCAGATCAGGCCATGCAGCAGGTTGACAATCTAATTATTCCAACCATCAGAAACTCCTCCTGTGTCTTTAATCTACCTTGACAATGTGGTGGTTTGTCATTTCGAGGCATCATAATTGGCTGCATGACTGACACAAGTGTGGGGGGGGCTTTTTATTTTAAGAATTCAGGAGGTCCTATGCCTTCAAAATTAGCTCAGTTATATGATTCCAGAGACCTAATTTGCACCCAACATGTCTAGAATCTGATTTTTGCAGTCACTCTGATCCTAGGTAGCTAGCAAGAATGACAGGGAGAGCTCACCAAACAACTTTCTCTGTTTATTTTCCTTTCACCAAATGTTTCCTCAGCCTTTGAGGCTGACCTGACATTCCTTTCACTAGCATTGTGTAAAAGACTTATTGAGTTTCTTGATAGAATGTGCCTTGACACCCAGATTTCTTTGGACTCTATTAGTCAGGACTGTTTCAGTTGCAAGTGACAGAAATCTAATTTTTTGGTTTACATAATTCACAAGTCTCAGTGTTGGGGACTTTTCAGTCATCGCTAGATCTGGATGTTTAAGCAGTTTGGCTAGGGCTCTGTCATTCTCTTTCCAACTCTCAGTTCTTTCCCCTGGACCTTTCCTTCTCTTCATGGGGTGGGAAAGACGGCGCTTGCTGCACCAGCCTTATATGACCCTACAACCACCATCCCAGAGAAAGTCAAAACCATCACTTCTGACAACTCCAAGCCTATTGTCATCACACCTCTAGTGTCAGATGAAGAGAGGTAATTCAGAAGGAAAATGTGAAGACACAGTTCAGGGGGAACTGTGATAGAAAATGTTTTCACTTAGAATATCTGTTGAGGATAGTTATTTCTTGGTCTGGCTGGCCTCCTCTGTCATTGGAAAAATGTTCTTCCCCTTTGCCAAGAGGCTCTGATCACAGTAACTCCTTCCTTACCCTGGTCACACGACCAGGACTTGACCAATCATAGCACACCATTCTCCTGCCACCTGTGATTGATCCAAGGGCACATGATTCAAGCAAGACCAATCAGAGACTTCCATGAATGCTATGACAATATGAACCCAGAGAGGGAGGTATTGCTCGGTTTTTAGAGTCACTGTGACAACCAGCCTAGTGTAGGCAGAAGCAATGATTCTGAGCATGCGGAAAGCTGGTTCAGCCTCCCAGCTCTCAGGGCTTGGTGCCAACAGAGGTCAGTCAGTTGCTTTGCATCTGACCATGGAGATCTCATTCACCCAAATGGAATTGTTCTGTCCTCCTAAGTGACGGCAGTGGCTGGGGGCTTCTTAGACAGGAGCTGATTAACACAGGGAGGAAGAGTCAGTCCACCTGGGGCCTTTTAGCCACCTGCAGCCACTTCTAGACCTGCCTTCCCCATTCCTTACCTCCCATGGACATTTGACTGCCACTGGCATGGCCTCAGATAAAGGGTCTAATTGAGGCTGTGGAAACTTGGTTGCTCTTTCATCTGGGTCTTTTATCAGCACCGAAGAGAACCTGATCCCTCATTTGAATTTTCTCCCCTTTCTGATCCTTCCCCTGGCTGTCATATGTAATGGACTCTCTAAACTGGAGGAGGGAAGAATAGTCTTTGGAAGCTTGTTTTTGAAGAAAATCAACCCTTACTTGATTGTTGTCTGCTGTGATTCTAAAAAAAATTAAAGAGCATTTAGTTCGCAGGCATTTAAAGTTTCTTACACACGTTTTACAGAGGTTCTGGTAGAAAGACCATTGGATGTTACCTGGTCCATATCCCCATCTGAGGCTGAATTCCCTGCTACAGGATCAAGAGGTTGTCAAGATCTCAGTTTGAATGCCTCAAGAGATGGGGAACTCACTCTTTCTTTCTTGCTGGCTAATATCATTGCCAGATATCTCCAGTGGTTAGAATGTTCTTTTTCTTAAGAGCAAATCTACTTCCCAGAAGTTTTTCTTCTCTGATCTTAGTTCTGCCATGCAGAATTTGTCTCACCTTCTGTAGCCATTTAAGTATTTGAAGATGACTTTTATGTTCCCTTTCCTTTCTCTCTTAGCTAATATCTCCTGCATACTTACTTTGCCATGTGCTGTATTAACATCTTGACGCGCATACGCTTACTTAATCCTAACAACAATCTGTGATGTAGGTGACGTTGCTATGCCCATTTTGCAAGTGAGGAAACTGAGGCACAGGGAGTCACCCAGCTGACTTGTCAGATTGCTCTAATGCCTACATTTAATGTCCAATGCTCCCAAATTCCTTGGGAATTTAACAATATAAATTGTGGAAATTCGATGTTTTGGGTAATCTGATACCAATCATCATGACCTTTTAAATCTCCAGGAGTGTTCAAGGAAGGGGACAAGTGTTATTTATAAGCAATGGAGAGGAGTGTAGAGAACCAGCCCAGAGATGTTAAGAAGGCAAAGGCAAAACTGGAGCCCCTGCTGGGACCTGGGTACCCACCATGAAGGGTGAAGCTGAACTGTCATGGCCCAGGGAGAAGGCATGATAATGCAGTGTTCACAGTCAGAGGGTCAGGAGACCTGGATTTTATTCTAGGCCATCCCAAACAATCAGACTATCACACCTTCGTTTCACCTTCTGAGGAATGGGGATTCCCTTTAGGACCACCTACTTCACAGAAAGATCATAAGAACCTGGTAGCTAGTGGAAGAAGATGGGTTTTGAACTCTAGAGAAAAGAATGATAACAGAAAAATCCAAGTTGACCTTTAGATAACCAGCCCAAATGGGCCAGTTTTTGAGGGCAGTAAAGATTTCTAAGATCTGCAAAGAGTCAACCGGAAACCTTTGATGTGAGGGTTATGTTCCAGGATTTAGACTATAAGCCTTTTGTCTTCCTTGAGGCAGTGACGGTGAAAGGCCTGGAAGAAGGGAGCAGTTTGTCTAATAAAAAAGACCCTCCTCTGCATATTTGTGTTTCACTGCCATTGTCTTCTTGAGGATGCTGAGTATTGATTCAAGGATGTTTTATTTGTGACTTAAGTCTACATGGCTAGGGCAGTTAATTTCTGTGCTCATTACTATATTTCTTCTCTCTTTTCCCACTAGGCAAATTTAGCTTGCCCTAATTGAATCATTCAGTTCCTAATGCCTATAAGGAATCTTTCCCAAGCATTCCTTTCATCCTGGTATATTTCGTGCCTTTTTACCTACAGAATAAAGTATAACTTCCTCAACTTCTCAGCCTCTACAATCTGTTCCCATCCTGCCTATCCCACATTATCTCCCACTTCTCTCCCACAGGAACTCTTTGTTCCAGGCAGCTTGGTCTTCTGAACTCACTGAATGTTTCCCTCACCTCTGAAACCACAAAGCCAACATGATTGAGGAAGAAAGGGAAAGGCTTTGGATACTGGTTCCAGCGCCTTCTAGCCTCATTGGGTAAGT
The DNA here is from genome assembly GCA_004026745.1 of Myrmecophaga tridactyla. Lineage (NCBI taxonomy): Eukaryota > Metazoa > Chordata > Mammalia > Pilosa > Myrmecophagidae > Myrmecophaga > Myrmecophaga tridactyla. Next base: position 21,425 of record PVIY010012426.1, on the reverse strand, counting down.
GAGGTTTAGGATGTCATTTAGGATTTTCATCTGCTCCATAAAAGAGGAAAACCAATAATAACCGAAACTTAAGGAAGATAGAAGTTTGTTTCTCTTTCATGTAAAAGAAGCCCAGTGGTAAGTAATCCAAGGCTGATAGGGTAAGGCTCCAGGGCATCACCACAGACCCAAGTTCCTAGTTTCCCATTCTTCCTTTCTCAGGAAGTGATTTTCGTCCTCAAGGTCATTTCACATTCCCAAATATTTTCCAGATATCCAGTTATCACATCTGAATTCCAGGCCACTGTAGAAGAAAACAGGAGAGGAGGGCGGCTGCCATGGCTCAGCAGGCAGAGCTCCGACCTGCCGTGCTGGAGGTCTGGAGTTCGATCCCTGGTGCCTCCTGCCCATATGCAAATTAAAAAAAAAATCTGCTGTCATTATAGGTATGAAAATAAAAAAGAGAGAAGAGTATTAAAAAAAAAAAAAAAGAAAAAAGAAAACAGGAGAGGAAAAAAGTGCATTTCACCCAACTGAATCTATTCCCTTCAAGCAATCTTCTGAATCGACCCACCAAAAACATCTGTTTATGTTTTATTGGCCAGAAGTAGTCACATGGTCACACTTAGCTGGAATATGTAGTCCTTTAGTGGAGAGCATTACTACCTTGAATTAAGTTGGTGTTGTGTTAGGGAAGAAGACAATAGGTATTGTGTAGCAACTAGGCATTTCTTTTCTATTTTTAACAATCTTATTGAAATGTAATTCAAATTCACTGTTTAAAGTATAGAATTCACTGTTTAAAGTGTAGAATTCAGTGCATCTGCCACCACAATCAATTTTAGAACATTTTCATTGTCCTGAAAAGAAATCGCACACCTTCAATCTCCCCATCCTCTCTGGTTCTAGGCAACTACTCACTATTTTCTCCTCTATAGATTTGCCTATTCTGAACATTTCATATAAAGGGAATCATACAATAAGTGATCCTTCATAACTGGCTTCTTTAACTTAACACAATGTTTTCAAGGTTCGTCCATATTGTAGCATATATCAGTACTTCCTTTCTTTTCCTTTTCCATGGAATTCTATTGCTTATATCTTCATCAGTTGATGGGCATTTTAGTTGTTTCCACTTTTTGGTCATTATGAATAATGGTGCTGTAAATATTCATGTAACAATTTTTGCATGAACCTGTGTTTTCAGTTCTTTTTGGTACATATCTAGGAGTGGAATTGTGGGGTCATATGGTAAATTTATATTTAACTTTTTGAGAAACTGCCAGGCTACTTTCTAAAGGGGCTGAATCAATTTATATTCCCACCAGTGGATGAGAGTTTCCATTTTTCCACATGATCCCCAACACTTTTTATTATGTCTTTTGATCATAGCCATCTCAGTATGTGTGAAATGGTATCATTAGTCATTAGGGAAATGTAATTCCAAATCATTTGGAATGTAATTTGGAATTACATTTCCCTAATGACTAATGATGTTGAGCATCCAAGCATCTTTTCAGTTGCTTATTGGCCATTTGTATATTTTCTTTGAGGAAATATTTGTTCAGATCCTTAGACCATTTTAAAACTGGATTATTTGTCTTTTTATTATTGAGTTGTGAGAGTACTTTATATATTCAGGATATAAGTCCCTGGGCATATATATAATTTGTAAAACTTTTCTCCAAATCTGTTGGCTGTCTTTTTACTTTCTTTATGGTATCCTTTGAATTACTGAAGTTTTTACTTTTGACGATGTCCACTTTATTCTTCTTTGGTTGCCTCTGCGTTTGATGTCATATCTAAGAAACCATTTCCTAACTCAAGGACTTGAAGATTTTCTCCTATGTTTTCTATTAAGAGTTTTATAGTTTTAGTTCTTACATTTAGGTCTATGATCCATTTTGAGTTAATTTTTTAATATTGTGTGAGATAGAAGTCCTACTTCATTTTTTTTGCATGTGGCTATCAGTTATTCTAGCACCATTTGTTGAAAAGACTATTCTTCCCCCCATTGAGTGGTCTTGGCATTCTTATTGAAAAATCAATTGACCATGGATGTGAGGGTTAATTTCTAGGCTCTCAATTCTTTTTTTAAAACTTTTTTTTATTGTATACTATAACATATATACAAAGCAAAGAAAGAAAAAAGCAATATTTTTCAAAGCACTCTTCAACAAGTAGTTACAGGACAGAGCACAGTTTGTCATTGGCTACCATGTCATCCTCTCAGATTTTTCCTTCTAGCTGCTCCAGAGCATTGGAAGCTAGAAGGAATTTACATTTTTTTAGCATAACTTTTTTCTTTTTTTGTGAAAAATAACATATATGCAAAAAAAGCAATAAATTTCAATGCACAGCACAACATTTAGTTAATAGGACAGATTTCAGAATTTGGAACGGGTTACAATTCCACAACTTTATGTTTTTACTTCTAACCCCTCTAAGACACTGGAGACTAAAAGAAATATCAATATAATGATTTAGCATTCATATTCATTTGTTAAATCCTATTTTCTCTGTATAACTCCACCAACACCTTTGGTCTTTCTATCCTCTCTTTAGGGGTATTTGGGATATGGCCATTCTAACTTTTTCACATTGGAAGGGCTGTCGATAATAAGGGTTAGGGAAATGGGACTATCTGATGTCCTGGAAAGGCTGACCCGTCTAGGTTTCAAGACTTACCTGGTCCAAGTACCCATCTGGGAGTTGTAGGTTTCAGGAAAGTTACCCTAGTGCATGGAACCTTCATAGAATCTTATATATTGCCCTAGGTGTTCTTTAGGATTGGCTGGAATGGTTTTGGTTAGGATTTGGCAAGTTATGTTAGGTAGCAATGTCTAACTGAAGTTTGCATAAGAGTGACCTCCAGAGTAGCCTCTTGACTCTATTTGAACTCTCCCAGTCACTGATACTTTATTAGTTCCACTTGTTTTTTCCCTTTTGGTCAGGATGGCATTGTTGATCCCACAGTGCCAGGGCCAGACTTATCCTTGGGAATCAGCTCCCACGTCGCCAGGAGGACTTGACCCCTGGATGTCATGTCCCATTGTGGGGAGGGCAATGATTTCACTTGCAGAGTTGGCCTTAGAGAGAGTGGGGCCACATCTGAGTAACAAAAGAGGTCCTCCAGAGGTGACTCCTAGACACACTTATAGGTAGGCGAAGCTTTTCTGCTACATACATAAGCTTCACAAGAGCAAGCCTAAAGATCAAAGGCTTGGCCTATTGATTTGAGTGTCCCTAATGTTTGACACAGAATCAGGGGTTTCCCCGGTATAAATATTCTCAATATTCTCAAAATATTGAGAGCTGATATTTTTTCTAGGCTCTCAATTCTATTCTGATATTCTCTGCAAGTCTCTCCTCATGCCAGTACCACACTCTTTTAATAAATGTTCCTTCATAGTAAATCTTGAAATCAGGAGATGTGAATCCTCCAAATTTTTTCTTCTTTCTCAAGATTGTTTTAGCTATTCTGGGTCCTTTGCATTTCCATATGAATTTTAGAATTAACTTGTTTCTGTTTGTTTTTTTAAAAATGCAGCTGAGAGGGGTGGTGCGACAGTGGCTCAGTGGCAGAATGCTCGCCTGCCATGCTGGAGACTCGAGTTCAATTCCCAGTGCCTGCCCAAGCAAAAAAAAAAAAAAAAAAAATGCAGCTGAGATTTTGATTAGGCTCACGTTGTATCTATCAATCAATTTGCCTAGCAGTATCCATTGCATCAGGCAGGGTTCTACCAGAGAGGGAGAGTGGGGAGAGAGAATTTTCAAGGAATTGGCTTACAAGAATGTGGGAGGTAGCAAGTCTGAAATCTGTAGGGCAGGCCAGCAGACTGGAAACTCTGCCAGGAATTAAGCTGCAGTTGACAGGCAAGATTTCTTTCTCAAGGAAACCTCACTTTTACTTTTAAGGTCTTTCAATGATTGGATGAGGCCCACCCAGTTTACTGAGGATAATCTCCTTTACTTAAAGTCAATGATTATAAACGTTAAACATATTCACAAAATACCTTTACAGTAACACCTGATTAATGTTTACATGAATAACTGGGTACTATATCTTAGCCAAGCCTTCTAATCCATGAACATGGGATATGTCTCCATTTATTTAGGACTTCTTTTATTTCTTTCAACAATATTCTATAGTTTTCAGAGTACAAATTTGGTGCTTTCTTTGTTAAATTTTTTCCTAAGTATTTTATTATTTTGAATGCTATTTTACATGGAATTGTTTTCTGAATTTCATTTTCAAGATTGTCCATTGTCAGGTGTACAGAAACACGACTGGTTTCTCCATATTGATCTTGTACCCTGTATCTTTGCTGAACTTGTTTTTTTAGTTATAATCATTTTCAAATGAATTTCTGAAGAGTTTCTACAAACAAGATCATGTCATCTGCATCTTTTTCCTTTCCAATCTGAATAACTGTTTTTTTTTTCTTGCCTAATTGCTCTGGCTGGAAGTTCCACTTCAAATTGAATAGAAATCATGAGAATGGGCATCCTTGTCTTGGGGATAGAAATCTGTCTTTCGCCATTAAGTATGAAGTTAGCTGTGGCTTTTTGAAGGTTCCTTTTATCAGGTTGAGGAAGTTCTTTTATATCCTTAGTTTCTTGAGCATTCTATGATTTTAAAATGTTGGATTTTGTCAAATGCTTTTTCTGCAGAAGGAGGTGTCTAACAGCAGGTGTCTCCTAGAGGTCTCCAATGTTTTGCTTGGAGAAAGGTCTTTGGACTTCATCAATTTTTAGCACTAGGCCCAAGCAAGGAGCCTCTTAGTTTGCTGATTCAGGGCATCCGAGAGATGATCAACCCTTTTCCATTGTACCTATGCCTCAAGTTGACCCTGTATTTGGACTACAGTAGAACACAGTCCTAGCTCCACCTGCCACCTTTCCCTGGGACCCACAAATACATCCTGTGCTCAGGACCAGGTGATCAGCCTGGCAGGCTAAAACACAATCTCCTAGTAAATAAGGGGTTAGCAGGTATATTCCTTCCCCTATACTCCCGAGCATATGCAAATATTCACTGGGTCCAATCTGACCCTACTGTTCCTGTTTTATGGCCTCCAGCTCATGCCCTTGTGATATATCTGTCATGGTCAGCTTCATGAGTCAAATCTGTCCCTGGATGGCAAGGAGCAGGGATCCTCCATTAAAGCACATAAACACAGAAGAGGGTGCTGTGCGTTGAACACCTGAGTGTATTGACCAGGGATTGAGACTGCTGGCTAGGGGGGAATCATGCCTATCAGAGAAGCTGACCTCTGTATGAGTAAAACATCTTTCCATCAGAACCTGTGTGAGTCGTACTTTTGCGGGCGACCCGGACACCCGTATTGGAGCAGATGGACAACTCTTCAGGTATCTCTCCTTCTCACCAACATGGACCCTGTTGAACTGTCTGCTAGCGGCTCAAAAGAGGAGGGAGGGTGACTGTTCCTGGGGAAGCCCAGAGCCTGGAAGATCAAGAGTTGGTTACGTGACAATCAGATTCTTCCTCTGTACTTTGTAGGGTAGGTAGTTGGGATAGGAAGTTGTTTTTTTCTCATAATTTCTGACCACGCTCTAATTTCTACTTATGCACATTTGAACCCAGTCATAAGACGTACTCTCAGCTCCACTATTTTGTATGCTCTCCACAGATTTTTATTTTGCATTTGCAGTCAAGCAGTAAGCTTCTTGAGGGCAGAGATCAAGCCTTAAATTTCTTTTAGACTTTTCACGGATCCAGGACAAATATTTGTCCCATTGTACAGACTTGACAAGTATGGTTTAGCAATAATATCTACCTGCTTGCAAAACTGTCAAATGTGAGGTTTGGCCTGCCTATCCTGACATTCCCTAGTGTTCGGAGGATGCTGGGCAGCAGGAGGAGAGAATGACGTCAACCCTGAGACAAGAGAAGAAACTGAGACCCAGAGCCCTAGGGTCACCTGGGGTAAAAGTCCCTGGTTACAGCTGCCCCATGTGGTTTTATAGCTGCCTATGCATTGCATGACAGGAAGGTTTAAATGAACAAGCTGAATGTGGTGTGGAAAGAGAAGAAACACTGCCACTCCAGCCTTCTTTCTAAGCTTCATGAGAAAAGAAAGATCGATGGAGCAGACTTTATTGGTATCTAATGTCACAATGCAGATCCTTCCACATGGTGTTGCATGTCACTCTCTGATGCAGTTGGAAGAGACAATGGTAAAGCTTGCTACGATGGCATCATTAGATGGCAATGCCACAAGTGCACCCCCTCGGCTCCAAGAAACTGCACTGCCAGGAGTTTTCTCAATGGTGACGATAACATGACAAAGCTTTAGACTTAGGATATCTGATGATCTCCTCCAAACTTCCCTCCCAGACTCTGCTTTAGAGACATCCTAACAGAACCCACTACTCACTGGCAAAAGAAAAGCAATGCCTCCTTTCATTTGCAACAACAAAATCAATGTAAATCACTTAGGACAGGCCATGTCACGTGTTAAGAGTGTAATGCACATTCGCTAGTCTATTTTGATGACTGCTGTGGAGTTTGCAGAATATCGATCTATGAATCTAAGGTTGCAAGTCGACAATCCTTTGGGCTGGGCTCCTTCAATAAAGATGAATAGAGATTTCTTGTTTCTCACTTTAGAGAAATAACCGGGATGGCTGTGAGCCATTTCCACCAAGTACGCCTCTGTGCACACAGGTGAAATGAGTTGCTCTTTGAAGCTGATGGGCGAGTATGTAGCTCGGGGACTCAAGCACAGCACTCGCTAATCAATTTTCATTTCTGAAAAAAAAAACGGGTGCCCCTAAAGCGTCAGGTGCTGTTTTTGATGCAGGAAATACAAATGTTTGTCGGCCAGCTGCCTTTGCGGGGCTCACGGAGAACTGGAGGAAGAGGCGGGAAAGTCAGCAAGCCTCCGCAGGGCGGGCTGGAGGAGGGCTTCCCAGGCAGGGTGACAGTTCCAGGGGATCCAGAGAGATGAATAATTCATCAGGCAGGCAAGGCAAGAAACACATTCAGAATCTCTTCTTTATCTCTAACTTAAGGATAAAAAGAACAGCTTTCTCACTGGAGGCAGGACAGTCTCATAGCAAAGGGCAAAGACATTGACCAGCACCAAGTAGCTTGGAGACCTTGGGAAAATAATAAAATAATGCGAATGATAATAACAGCAGCTAACATTTAAGCCCCAAATGTTCATCAACAAAAATGATGACAATCATAGCAGAACCTGCCTTATAGGGTTTTGTTGTAAGATTTAAAAAGTTGACAAAGGTACAGCATTGAAGCAATGCTTAGCACACATTATACACCCAGTAAGTGGTAAGCCAGTTTTCCTATCACAGGGAGAGCCCAAATGAGTTATGTGGTATGAAAATGATGTGTGATACTAAGTACCAGGATTATTATTCCAGGCAGAGTACTAGCGCATGTAAAGTCGGAAGTTACCTGTTGTTTCTCAAATGGATGTGTGGGACCTGAAGTTTGCATGACGGGCGTGACAGAATGACTAACAGATCAAAAGTCAGAGGTGTTGCGTTAGTTAATCGGTTATCTGATCAAACGTATGAAACACAGAAAATCACAAGTTGAGAGTTTTTCACTTTCAAATAATGAAACACTAACATAAACACCATAATACTAATATATAACACAGATAAGGAATATAAAGATTTGAAAATAATGATACACATGCACCCTCCCTACCCAGATTTAGGCTGTTAACTTTGGGGTATCTGCTTCAGACCATTCCTTTTTTTCTTTAAATAAATAAAATGTAACAGATAACACAAAACCTTCTCACTCACCCATTTCCTCTCCTTCCTTCCTAGGGGTAAAGACTAACAGGAAATTTGTGTATCTCACTCCCCTCTGTTTTCATATTTTGACTATATGTATAGCTTCATAAACAACGAATTGTACATAAAAATCCTACACTGTGAGCATCATTTTTGCAACTTGCACATTTCACCCGGCATTGTTTTTGAGATGCATTGATGTTGTCAGGTGTAGAAATAATTCATTCATTCTAGCTGCTCTACGGTATTCCCTCCGAGAGACAGACTTTGGCCTCGCAACTCTTTCTTGATGACTCCCCTAGATTTCAAATCCTCAGTCAATGACAGAAGGCGACATGCCGGAGGAAGTTCACAGCAGAACTGTTCACAACAGCGGAAAACGTGGGAGAACCTGTTTCGCTTATCTATTGCCGTGTAAAAAACCTCCCAAAACAAATGGCTCAAAATAACAACAATCGTCTATTCTGCTCATAAATCTTCGATTTGGGCAGTTTGGCAGGGACAGCTCTGCTCCACATGGCTCAACTAGGTGGACGGAAGGCTGGATACTAGAAGCAACCAAAGACTCTCTCACTCACATCTCTGGGGGTTGTTGCTGGCTGTCGGCTGGGACTGTGGGTCAGGGCAACTATAGGTGGCTTCTCCGTGTGGCTGCTCAGCTTCCTCACAGCATGGCGGCTGGGTTCCAGGACCGAGTGCCCCAAGAGAACAAGGCAGATGTGAATGGCCTGTTTGTGACCCAGCCTCAGAAGACATGTGCCATTGTTCTGCACATTATTGACAGGTTGAGGTAGACACAAAAGTCCACCGAGGCTCAGGAAGTGGAGATCTAGAGAAGTCCAAGCCCATCCAGGGTCAAAAGGAGTGTCACAGCTACATTTTAAGAAGGATGTATTGTGGTGGCCAGTTTTGGAAAATACAACCTGCCACACAACCTAATCTAACTGTCCGTGGCATAAGACACATAAGTACACAAAAATTTGTGTTTTATGTGCTGTTATTGTTTAAAACTGTAAAAAGCAGGGAGGATGTCTTTTCTCAAGACATAACCGTAACTCAGTGCAGAAAAAAAAAAAAAAAGAATGAAGTACTTGGGAAAGTATAACATGGGGTTTCCATTGGTCTCTGTATAAGATGAAATATTACTTCCAGGCACAGTGAACATCTGTCCTTGGAGAACTTGCTGAAACAGGCACAAGGGAAGACTATTTCTTAAGCTTTATTTTTTTCTTTCTAAACAATGTGAATAAAATCTCATGGTTCTACAAGAATAGGAGTTTGATAAAACAAAACTGTATCTCCTTGAGGGCTTTGTTCTCTCTGGGCTCTAGGAGACCCCTAAGAGAGATTCTGACTATTTTCAGGGGCATCACATGGTTGAAGGGGCACCAGGAGCTAAGAAGGTGGGTGGGTGGCTTTGAATTTTGGCTCTGCCACTGTCTGTGTGACCCTAGACAAGATTCTTAACTTCTCTGTGCCTTGGTGTCCTCATTACAACAACAGGGTTAATAATACTATTTATGTTTCTGTAAAACCTAGATATGTTCATTCATGGATCCTGATTAGAACAGAACCCGATACATGATGAGTGCTTTAAATGCATTACTATTGTTAGCAATCACAAGTTGGAAGTAACTTCCATCAAGTTCACATTTTATCATAATTACTAGTACCTCCAGAATCCTCCCAGAAACCCAGATATTGAAGCTCAGGCTCTCAGTGGAATCCTCTCCTCTGTGCCTAGTCTTCCACGTGGGAGAGTTGGAATTGTCAAGATAAAAAGCTGTAGGACCTAAGGGTCAAAGGCAGGTGCAGAAACCTTCCTGCTTTCCTGTTTACAGACAAGGAGGCAGCGGGAGCCTCAGGGGGCGGGGTGGCTGCAGGGAAGACCCTTCTTCTGGTTAGTACTAAATGTGAGTTCTCTTCCCATGTGCCCAGCTTACCTTACCCGGTTCGGCTCGATAAAAGGGGGCCCCTCTGAAGGCTGGGGATGGAGAAGCAAAAGGGACCTGGAGACACGGGTCCAGGTGGTGATGGGTGGGGAGACAAACATTCCTGGGTTTTCCCATCACTTATTAATGGAAGGTCCGGGGCAAATGATCTAGTCTCTGTTGGCTTCATTTATCTCAGCTATGAATTGTCAAATGAGGGGGAGTTTAGTACAATGGGTGATGCATGATAAATAAGAGCTTCAGGTGGGCTGGGGGAGGGGAGCGTTCCCACAGTGAGGAGAGGCCCCTCTTCCATCATCCCAGGACCTCACAGGCGAGGGGCTGGGAACGCCAGGGTGTGCAGAGTACACTCCGAGGCCCCCTGAGGTGATTCCTGGACCGCAGGCCCCGGAGTCGTCTGGGACAAGGTGCAGCCGAGGTGTCGCCCTGGTTCCGTGCAGAATATACAGACCAAATGCAGAACCTGGACCCGGGATGAGGTGGAAGAGAAAGCAGAGCCCGCGCAGGTGGCGGGGTACGGCCGCAACAGAGTCCCCACGGTCCCGGCGAGAACGGGACTCGCAAAGATCAGCGATCTAAACACTGAGATGTGGAGAGTGTGCGCCGCGCCCCTGGCGGCCACCCCCCCCGCCCCCCACCAGGTGTCCTCCTCCTCCCCGGAGGGGGCCTGTGCCCAACTCAGGCGCCCTCTGCATCGCCCCCCACCCCCCATATGAGTGCCGGGAGAGGAATACCGCTGTACCTGGTGACCCTAACAGCTCTGCCAGAGGGGAATGCAAGAAAATGGGGGTGGGGGGATGCCATCTTCCCCCACCCCACCCCCCAAGTCGCTTCGGCGGCCTGCCGCTGGGGATGGCTCTGGATCAGCAAAGCGAGCAGCGCGCGGGCGCTTTGATGTCTCGCGGCCACACGGTGGCGCTGCCGCACCGCCCGCTGGCAAAGGCTGCCGCGCGAGGGGTGCCCGGGAGCCTGGCTCCGGGACGTGGTCCGTGGAGGCTGGTACAGTAACGGGGTTGCCTGTAGGACCTGGAGGGAAGGTGTGGGTCGTTTCACTTCTTCCCCGCCACGACCACATGATTGCTGGACACATTCCCGTAGACGGGCTCCAGGGCCGAGCCCATTAGAGGCCTTATCTAGGTCAACGTGCTTTCCTTTACAGATGGAGAAACTGAGGTCCAAAGAGTCAAGAATCCTGGGATAATCTCAGCTAAGAGGCCTCAGGCAAGCCACTGCCCTGCTTGTAAAACAAGCAACAACAGAAAAGGTGATGTGGGACTAAGGGAAGGGAAGAACCAACAAGGGATTTATTCTCAGCCCCCATCTGGTAACACCATTGCACCCTGGGGAGGTGATGTTAACCCCATTATTGCATATAAGGTAATGAGGCTCAGTATTGCCAAACCACGCTGCTCAGAGGTGGTAGTCACACCCGGATTGGTTGCAGCTAAGTCTGTGAACTTCCTGGGACAGTCCCCAGCCTCCTACATCCGTGTGTTGACAGTGGCCTACAAGGCATTAGATTTGACATTCCTACCCTATAATGAGCACAAGCGGGTGCCGGCACGGGGACACACACACAGTTACACACACATATATGTATATAGTTGAAACAGTACTCGCCCTTAATCAGTGTGATGCACTGTTTTCTTTTTTCATCTTCCTTTCCCTTGCCCTTTCTTCTCCTCTCCGCTCATGCCGGTTGCTGTCCGCCTAAAATCAGTACTCAACTAACTAACTGAATCATAGTTTGGAAAACACTAACTAGGTGCTGGCTGGCTCTTCCAGCAGTAAAAGTCACAGGAGAGCTGTCCATGCCAGAGGCCAAAGTCAAGGCCAAGTGAAGGTGCTGGGAGGCCCCGCAGCTCCAGCTGTGATGCGTGTGCAAGGACCGCCTGGCAATGGGGATGAAAGGCAGATTCTGCCCGGGAAGGTCTGGGTGGACCCAGTCCTGTATTCACACGAGCTCCCAGGTTGTGCTGACTACAGCACACTTGCAGTGGCCAAGTTTCCACAACCTCACCATCGCGTATGTTATAATGAAAGCAATTCTGAGACTAAATTCCACCATACATGTAAATATTTATTAATACGTAGACGCAAAACTAAATTCAGCCTGTTTCTGTGAGGTCCCTGCTCTCCATCCTTTTAAGCCCTTCCACAAAAACCTTGGGTGAAGAGTCCTGTGGCAGAGTGAACGAAATCCACGCTCCCCTCCTTGCATGGTACTAGAGTTGAAGATGGGCAGGGGCTGCGGAGCCAGAGCCCTCACTTCCCACCCTCCCTACCCTCCAGGCTGGCGCTATGATGAAGTTACAGACAATGTGTCCGCAGACAAGGGCAGTGCTTAAAAGGGGTGACGAAGCAGCAAGAAGGAAGCTGGATCCCTGAATCACTAGAGAGCAGAGCTGCCCCATCGACGGAGATCTCTCGCTGTTTCAGTTTCCTGATTACTAAAGCAAATACCATACAATATATTGGTTTAACCACAGGAATTCATTAGCTCTCGGGGTCAGAAGGCTGGCTACCTTCAGGATCCGTATCTTCTGGCTGAAAGGCAATCTTGGCACATGGCAGTACATGTGACAGTGTCTTCTCTCTCTTTCGCGTCCCCTTGACTTCCAGTTTCTAGCTGCTCCCTGTGGCTTCTCTTTCCATCTGGCTTTCACTCTGCTTATAATGGATATAGTAATCGGGATTAAAACCCAACTTGATTCTGTCGGGCCACACCTTGACGGAAGTAACATCTTGGGAGAGATCTTCTTTACAAGGATAGATCCACGCTGGGGGACACAAATCAATCCACCATGTCCACCTTGAGATGTTTATCTGAGAGAGAAATAAACTGTCTTCTATAAGCCACTGCAGTTTGCAGGGGGGTGGGGGGGGCAGGGGAGTCTTGTTACAGCAAGATTTTTCTAAGGCAGAGGCAGCAATATTCTGTGGCAGGATCAACTCACATTTTCTGCTCATCAGATGACAGAGTCCTCTATCAGGTGTGTGTTTGGGGGGAGGGCGTTGGAGGGGAGGCAGGGCATAGGAGCAAAGTTCTACAACTAAGGCATTAGATTATACGCTACTCTTTTGCAGGCCTGGAGAGATACACCTGTATAAATCTTTCCACACTCGTTTCACCAGCAGAATTATTTTAATACCTCTTAATTAACAAATCCTCTGGGGAAGGTTTAGAAAGCAATTTTTTTAAGCTGAGGGTCCTTCATATGTTTCCTAATTGCTCCCTCTCTTGGATATTGCTTAAGTTATATACACATACACTTCCCATATCAACACTGAGGTATTTTAAAGTAAATTACAAACAATACTTTACCTCATAACTCCTCCTTCAGCATATTGTGATAGTCTGAGTGGTTACTCTTCTCCCCTCCCATCATTTTCTTTATTACATTAAGGAAACTGAGCTCAACCCCTGTTTCACGTATGATGGAAACTGACCCCAACGTGTCTCCAAGAATCCTCGGTTGGGGACCTACATTCCCCCATTTCTCATTTCTCCTGAATTCTCCTGTCCTACATGAGGTCTCATGTCCCGTGATTGTCCCTCTCTCTGCCCCACAGCAACACAGAAGTCACTTGGGTGAGGTCTGGCAGGCAGAGGGGGACGTGGAATTGCAGTACAGTGTGGTGCCACCCATTCTCGAAAAATTTAATATAGGGCGTCCGTACTTGCAGATGTCCTTCAGCCATCCCCACTTCATGCTCTCTCTCATGGGTGGACCTCCTCCTCAGCTCGGTTCTCCCACCTCTCAGCTGGCTCTCTCTCTCTAGCTCCTTGGAGCTAGCGTAGGGCTTCTGACTCTCCACCGTCCCATCCACCACCCCCACTGGTCCCTGGTCCCTTATCCAAACAAACAAACAAACAAGGGCCTCCAATTTGTTTGATAAAAAATCTTTATCATCCCACCATCCTACTCCCTCATTCTCTGCTTTGCCTAGGCCCTATCTTTTCATACCACCTGTGCCATGGGGGCATTTTGCTTAGCACATATAAATTACAAACACAAACACACGAAAAGGTCTCTTCCTGTCTGGCCAGCTCACAAAAGAACCTTAGTCCCCTCCCCAGCTGCACACAAATCTGGTCAAGGTGTTCCTTCGCTTAAATCCCTGCAGTAGCTCTTTGCTAGGCTGGGCTCATCACCGTTGCCACGTATGGGGCCCTCGGTGACCTGGCCCTGCCCCCACCACTTCAGCCAATATCTTAATGCCTGCCCCCTACACCCCCCGTGCTGTTCTCACCCAGCTCCTGGAATGAGCCCCACTCACTTGCCTGCCCCCTTTGCACCTCTTCCTGCCTATGTCTGGAAGGCCCCTTCCTTGACTCTGCCTAGCCAACTGATGCCTTGCCCCCCCCACCCCGGGAAGCCCTCCCTGGCTCCTCAGACCAGACAAGGAGCTCCTCTTCTGTGTCCCCATGGCTTCCTCTCATGTGTCTATCCTCCCACTTAAAACTCGCAGCAGTCATTTCACTGTGGTGGTTTGGTTCTGGTGTCAACTTGGTGAAATGACTATGCCCAGTTGTCTGGTCAGGCAAGCACTGGCCTCCTCATGGCAGCAAGGATATTTCATGGCTGGTTGATAAGGCAGAAGGTATATTAAATCATCAGTCAGTTGGATCACATCTGTGGCTGATTACAGTTGATCCAAGATCAACTAAGGTGTGTCTCCCATGACCAGATAATCCAATCAGTTGAAGGCTTTTAAGGGAGAAGAGAGGCTCTCACTGCTTCTTCAGCTGGTGAGTCTCTCCTGCGGAGTTCATCCAGACCCTTCATCAGAGTCACTGGCTTCCCAGCCTGCCCTACAGATCTTAGACTCTTCCATTTCCATGGTTGTGTGAGACTCCTTTATAAATCTCATATTTACAGATCTCTCCTGCTGGTTCTGTTTCTCTAAAGTACCCTGACAAACACATTCACCTTTCCTTGTCTCTCTCCCCCCACTAGCTGAAACTCCTTGTTTTAGTCTGCCAGAATGCAATACACCAGATATGGATTGGCTTTTAATAAAAGGGGATTTATTTAGTTACATATTTATAGTTCTTCAGAGGAAAGGCAGCTAGCTTTCATCGGGATTCTCTGTCACGTGGGAAGGCACATGGCGACGTCTGCTGGCCTTCTCTCCTGGCTTCTGGGTTTCAATGGCTTCCCCTGGGGCGATTCCTTTCTGTATCTCCAAATATCTGGGCTAAACTGCAAGAGCTGAGATGAGGTGTGCTGTGCTGCGTAAAGCTCTCTTCTGACCTCTCTCTTCTAAGCCTCCAGCTAATTAAATTAAACATCACTCATTGAGGAAGGCACTCCCTTTAGCCAATGGCAAATGTAATCAGCCATAAATGGGTTTCACATGCTAATGACTCAAGCCCACAGCAACAGAACTAGGCACCATCACCTGGCCAAGTTGACACCTGAATCTAATTACCACACTCCTCAAGGGCAGGAACACATCTGCTGACCCAGTTTTGCATCTTGATGATAAGCACAGAAGAGACTTTGAGTGCGCATTTGTTAAATGATGGAATGAACATTTGGGACCTGTCACTCACCTGCCTAGGTGAACTCTGACTAAAGGAAAGTTTGGAAGGGACAAGGAGAGGGGAGGCTTGCTTAGATGCAGCAGGAGATTCAGGTAGCCTGTTCAAGGACACGCAGTGGGTCAGACCCCTGCCCTCTCTCTGGGACAGGTCTATGTGTCTCCTCCTCATGCTCTCTCCAGTGCTATTGAGTGCTGGCTGTGCTGTGTTTTCCATGGGTTGGGCTGGACAAGGAGCAGCACTGGAGGTGGGTTTGCCTTGACTTTGAGTCTTAGTTTCCCGGAAGGAGGCCCCTCACATCTTAAGTGACCAGGTAGGGACTCCCCTTAGCAGAGGGACTGAGAACCGTGGGGCTTCTGAATGTCTGTTGAGAGACAGTGCTCTCTCAAGGCCTTCAACCAAATCCACCCGTCCCGAGATGGAGCGAGTGTATCAGCCAGGATTTAATTAGATCAGATCTAATCTGGGATGGGATTTAACCCCCCTGGATGTATTTCTGTCTCCAACAGCATGACCTCTGTGAGCCAGCAGAGAAACTGAGCACTGGAACGCCAGCGTCTCAAACCAGTTCTTAAAAAAGACCCCTGGTGGGGCCGTGCTGCAATCAAGGGTCCCAGCCTGGAAGCTCATTCTACTTCTACTCATGGCTCGGTAACCAGAACTAGCTGCATGTCCTACCCCAACCCCAAGGGCAGGAATTGCTCAGAGTCACAAATCACTACCCCAGCCAGTAAGAAAAGCAAAATCTAAAATAGAGGGCAAAAAGGGGAAACAGAGGCTTTCTGAGGTTAGACCAAATCTGGTTGCCCTTGAAGCATCAGAGCTACATTTTTAGGTTGGCCTTGAATAGACCACAACAACTGCAAGCACGAATATAGGCTCAATGGATATTGAAGGGGAGGGGTTGCACATCGGGCCCCCAGAGTGCATTTCCCCCTCACCAAATGCCTTTCCCCTGGGGATGCCCAAACCCAAGCCAGGCTTTAAAGATCCCACTCCTCCCCTAAAAATTATATTGGCATTGAGCTCTTTGCTTCTATGCACTTTTCACTTAGGAATTTAGTCCTATTTAACTGGACATCATGCTCTGGAGAGTCCAGTGGTGTTTTCTGCCATCATAGAGTCTCTTCTTCTTGATGATAGATCCTATGAGTTCAAAGTCCAACTCAACTCTTTCTTCCTGTCCCCCACTGCATGGGCTAGGCATCCACTCAGCCTTTACTGGGTCCTTATAAGGTACTCCACCCTGGGAAGATAAAAACCCTCACCAAATATGAATACAAAAGAGAGAGGTAAGGATGAGAAAGAAACAGTCCCACCCTGTGGACCCCCTCAGTCTACCAAGGTGCCCAATAGATGCTTAAATTGAATTGGCTCATCCTTTTAGCACTGAAATAACAAGTATCATCTCTGTTTAAGCGAGGGCTTCCTAGAGGTGAAGCTATCCTGTGCTGTCCAATACAGAGACCTCTAGTCACATGTGGCTACTGAGCATTTGCTATGTGCCTAGTGAGACTGAACAACTGAGTTAAGATGTGTTCTAAGTGTGAAATCTCTATTAGGTATGGAAGACTTAGTATGAAAAAAGAACATATCTCATTAAGATGTTTTTCCTATTGATTACCTGTTAAAATTATAATATTTCAGATAAATTTAAAGAAAATTTATTTTAAAATTTCACCATATCTTTAATGTGGCTATACTAGGCAATTTAAAATTACATGACTGGATGGTAGTATATTTCTGTCGGGCTGCATGGCTCTAGAAAGCCCAGGCCAGGATTAGGGTACGATCACCCACTTCCAAGTTGCCATTTCAAAAAGCTAAAAATGAAAACATTTGACTAAACTCTATTTTGGAAAAGTAGTCACAAGGATGGTTTTTGAAGGTTTGAGACTTTTTTGTTTCTCTTTATTCACATTTCTGTTTTCCTCCCAAATCTATGACTGTAAAACCAACCTAAATGTGCTGTGTTTACTCTACAAACTGATACCCGAGTCTTAACTCAATACCAACCACTGCTGTTTGTTTTAAACATATACACATGTGTGCACACACGCGTGCACCCTACAGGGACCACATTTTCCCATGTGTAAAGTGACATGGCTGATTGCTGGATTAAGCAACGGAAATTAATTATTACAGTAATTACTCAGCCACTAAATATTTGAATGTTAGGCCTGACAGAGCCGTCTTGGGAGGCACCTTCAGCTTCCTGCATGCATTAGTATCAACAGGGCAGCTCACGCGGATGCATGTTTAAAACCCTCCCTCACATTGCCCCTTGCAGGTGTGAGCCGGGGCTGTTTGTTTGGGTCAGCAGAGGGCGTCCATTGCATGCCTCGGAGCAAAGGCAGTGGGCATCTGGCGTCTGGCATCTATCACTCCAGACTAGAAGGACATCAAGAGCCTGAAAATTAGAACCTTCCGTCTCCACAGTGGCCATTCAGTTGGGCATCCACATGGACAGCATGAAAACGTACCTGGCAGTGGCAGAAACTAGAAAGAAGGGGCTAGGATGGGCTCGTGCCCAAGCTGCCTTCCCTGAAGGAAAGGCTATGTTGCCTGGGAATTCTAGTGTGGCAGGAAAACATGCCAGGTATCTGCGGGTGGTGCCATTGGATTCATTCTAAGCATTGCTTTTTATTTTCTCTCCTCATCATATCCTTGGCACATGTCCCCGCCCACCAGGGGATGTCACCTGCACTTGTCCCTGAGGTAAAGTCTGTTCAGGTGGGGAAGAGATTTCCTTTAGTGAATATACCCAGATAAGACCAGAGATTTTGAAAAGCAGCCCTACACTAGGGGCTCGCCCCCTAAGCAAGATGTCCCTCCTGCTTACCGCTTGCTTCTCTGTTTGCCTCTGACTTGAGGTTCTGCCTTCGTTTCAGAGGGGCACAATGGCTCACACAGCTGAAGTTGTTGCAAAGCAGGGAGTGACAGAATGAAAAAAATTTGAGCCACTTGTTATTCTTGCACGTTGGTGCAGGGTTTGAGCCCAATGGCATGGTGGTGTTGACACAACTTTCTGCACTTTTTTTTTTTTTTTTCTGAGAAGTGATCCAGCCAAACTACCATTTTAGGACATCTGGGGTCACCAGGTAATTCTCCCTGACATCATCCCATGGGTCCTGCTTTAAATCTGTCAGTTCAACCCAGTGAAATATTAGGCCTCATGTCAGAGGTTATTAAAGCCTGTGGTTTCACTAAAAGCCACACGAGGAATTCCAGTGTGCCAGATGTCAAAAAGGCTGGCCTCACTCTTTAAGCGTTTTCATTCTGTAGGTCAGGGCCAGACCACTTCAGCTTTCTCCAAAGTGGTGAATCCTCCAAGCAAACACACAAACTCAAAGGCTCCATGTTTACCCAAATGATTCCTGTTCCTCTTGAAAAGTATCATTGTCTATTAAGCAAAGAGAAAACAGTAATAGTCATGATAATACTAATAATAGCAGCAGCTGGGTGCAGTACTTTGCTTTCAGGTACCCTGCTAAGCATTTTAGAATATTATTTTATTCAATCCTTGTGTATTATTTCAAAATACATTCATGGAATGACCATGGTCTTGAAAAGCCCTTCCCTCATGGAGCACTGATTCCATCCTAATTACCATGGAAATAGTTGAGGCAGGCACTTTTCATGCCCAAGGCCACATCCTCTCAGGCCCTGTGACTTTAGCCGTGGCTGTGATGGACAGTTTGTGTGCCTACAAACAGCAAACCACCTTCGGTGTTCTCTGATTTGGGCGAAGAAGGAAGGGGGCTTCTCCCACAGGTAGGTGCAGCCCGGAGGTGCAGGGGAGTTTGCCTCAAATGCCCGTATTGGGAAGTAGTAGAAGGAAGTCCATCCTCTCACCCTTTATAGAAACAATTCCAAGGCATGTTCTCTGCAATTCCTCCGAGACCCTCCAACAAGATTCAGCCCCACTTGCCTAGAAATGACCCTCTTAGTAACACCCCTTTATTGAATTTTCCTCTTTCCCTGTTTCACGCTGCTGCTGCTTCCCTTCTGCTCCCTGAATTCATTCCCAAATAAAGTACCTGACCCCGTAGCCTTTGTCAGTCTCTTCTTTAGGGAAACTCAAGCTAAGACCAGATTGTGGGTGGCTGCTGTGGCTCAGCAGGCAGAGCTCTGACCTGCCATGTTGGAGGTCTGGAGTTCGATCCCTGGTGCCTCCTGCCCATATGCAAATTAAAAAAAAAAAAAAGACTGGATCATTACCCCTATTTTACAGACAAGGGCATTGAGCCAAATTGCCTGAAGTCTCACGTTCCTAACTGGCTGTGCTGGGATTCACCCCCAGGTTTGTCTGGCTTCAAAGCCCATGGACTCCACAGCCATCTGATACCACTCCCCACAAAGGCTTTATCTCTGCCCCCACTGAATTGGACTCCATATTGATGAATTATTGCCGACCCTGACTGGTATTTTGCAAAGAAGCCCATTCCATCTTTGGGCACTTCTGATAATTAGAGAGTTCTGATTGCTGTTCGGCTCCTCGTCCTGAAGCTGTGAACATTTATTTATTCCTCATCAGCAAACTTTTATGCATTAGCATCTAGGGACTGGGCACTGTGCTAGGTGTTGGGACACAGCTCTAATGAGGCAACATAGCAGATGTGGTCCCTCTCCTCACAGAGATTTGTGCTTGGGGCTGGTGAGCACAATGTCAGGGGAAGTGGGAAAGGTGCTGTGAGAGCACGGAGTGGGGTACCTCACCCAGCCTAGCTCCCCTTTGCAGCACCCCAGAAGAGGATGCTCCCTCGTCCACACAACCGGCTGGCAGGGAATAGCCACAGGCATCATCCCCCACCCCTCAAGCCTTCTGTTCTTCCTGCCCATTAGTCCACTTTTGGATGGACCTTGGATGGACCTTAACAGCAGAAAGGAGTCAATCCCCCTGGTACAACCAAATGACAAACCAATGCAAAGTGTCTTCCTGTAGCAGGAGAAGAGATACACACCTCAGCAGCTGAACCCCTGAACCTGTTTCTACAATGAGTCTTTAGAAATCATCACTGGGTTTTTCTTGCTGCCAAGTCATTCAAGTCCTCCCCCTTCCACCAAGAAAGTTGCTGGCACATGCCTAATACGCCTGAATAGGTAGATTAAGGAGCCGAGAAAACTTATTATATTCCACTTTCCCTTGTGTAGCAAATGATACACTAGGTAGTAATTTACATGGCTAATATGGGTAGAAGTCTTTGGAATCTGCCTTATTAAAAAAAAAATGTTTGTGAAATCACTAGGCTCATCTAATTTCTTAAACTGTAGAAGGACCCATAGCAAAGTAACATATTGTTTGGCAATTAGATTGTTGTGGCAGGCTAGAATGACTCAAAAAACTGCCACACAAACATGGAAATATGTCCTATTTTATGTACAGTTGTCCCTGCGATGTAAATGCATATACCCAGGTCATTTCCACTCAGTTTGATTCCCTTCCCTTTCATCCATTAAGGTCTCATTAAGTTTTTCTTTTTTAAATAACGGTTTAGGAATTCTAGACACTTATCATTGCAGTCTTGGAGAGACAAAGCTCAGCTTCCCAGGAAATGACGTTTGAGCTATTATCTTGAACTCTGTGGTCAATCCGTCCCCCTTCCCCCAACCCCACCCATGTTTGATGACACCAAATCCACAGGCTTTATCTCTTCCACTGTGATTTGCAAGGGTTAGAAATGAACTTTAATCTCAGAAAGCCCATCCATCCATCCATCCATCTTTCCATCCATCCATGCATCACTCTTGCCCTCCATTCATCAATTTATTTTATGAAGATTAAGCATCTCCTATATTCCAGGAACTATGTTAGAGGCTGTGCCACAGGCTTGAGACATGGTGGGAAATAAGAGAAGCTCAGATCTCTCTTCTGGAGCTTACAGCGTAGCAGGGAATAGACGCCACACCAATACTTTCATAGTAACGCCTTACAATTGTGATGGGTGGCCCTAAGGAGAGTATAAAGTCCAATGGGACCCTCTAACAAGGAGGGACCTAACTGAGCCTGGCTTCCCTGAGGAGATAACGTTGAAGCTGAGAGATAGGGGAACAGAGGCTATCTACTAAAAAGAAAAAGAGAAGTGGGGTTGGGGTGGGTGAGGAGGTCTGCATAAGGACCCCCCCCCCCAGGCAGAAGTGGCATTTACTTCAGT